>CAJNDS010002819.1:83839-269227 GCA_905221605.1 Symbiodinium natans | reverse complement strand
TGTGTGTGTGTGTGTGTGTGTGTGTGTGTGTGTGTGTGCGCGTGCGCGTGCGCGTGCGTGTGCGTGTGCGTGTGCGTGCGTGTGCGTGTGCGTGCGGGTGCGGGTGCGGGTGCGTGTGCGTGTGCGTGTGCGTGTGCGGGTGCGTGTGCGTGTGCGTGGGCGTGTGCGTGCGTGGCGTGTGCGTGTGCGTGTGCGTGTGCGTGTGCGTGTGCGTGTGCGTGTGCGTGTGCGTGTGCGTGTGCGTGTGCGTGTGCGTGCGTGGGTGCGTGGGTGTGTGGGTGGGTGGGTGTGTGTGTGTGTGTGTGCCTGTGTGTCTGTGTGTCTGTGTGTCTGTGTGTGTGTGTGTAATGTACTGATTGAATGGCATAGTTGTCTGCAGCGCAGCGATCGCTTGTCAAACAGGGCTGTCGGCATTCGTATTCCAAGCTTGCCCGGGATTTACTGCCCAGGGAAAGCATGGACGGGACAAGACAAAGCTACCAACTCACGCACAGGGTTGTCCGAAACTGCAAGAAGCTGGCGAGGTAGCTAGACGCAGGCTCTCTGACGCTGCTTGGAGAAGCACCACTGAAAATCATCAGCGACTGGATGAAAGAGAGAGCTAACTGCTTATAGAACCTGCTTGCTTAGCTTTCAACGAATGCTGTGGCCAGCCGTTCGGGTGTTTCAAAGAGCAACTGCCAGTACCTGGACTGGTCTCTTTCAAAGGCGCCCTTGGCCATCGTTGCGGCCCAAATCCACGCGTTCGCTGGGCTCTGCAAGCAGTTTTACCAGTACACCACAAATCTCCCGAAATGGCCCTAAGCAACGAAACGGTCAGACGTATTGAGCTTGCGCGATTTGACGCACCCATTGAGCGCAGCAGTTGCCTGCAGAAACCCCAGCGATCGCTGGTCAACTAGAGGTGTCCCTGTCGGCATTGGTAGTGCCAAGCTCTGCCCAGGGACACATGGGCAGGGACAAACCCTTTCAAACACCGTCTTTGGCCATCGTGGCGGCCCGAATCCACGCGTTCGCTAGGCTCTGCTTGCAGTTCTATCAGTGCACCACAAATCCCCCGAAATGCCCTAAACAAGATGCGCTGACAAATGAGCTTGCACGAGTTAACGCACCATTGAGCGACAGGTGCCTGCAGAAACCGCAGCGATCGCTGGTCAAATAGAGGTGTCGGCATTCGCATTTCCAGCTCTGCCAAGGGACGGCCAAGGGCCGTCATGGACGCGACAAGACAAGGCCATCGACTTCAGGCACATCGCTTTGCTTCAGGCTATTTCACAGTCCGATGCTGCAAGAAGCTGGCGATGTAGACATGTGTAGACTCTCTGACGCTGCTCTCCTCTCACTGAACATCATGCGACTGGCTTAAGGGAGCTAGTTGCTTTGAATGCGAGTGCCTGAAGCGGTCCCTTTCGCGCCCTTGGCCATCGTTGTGGTCCAAATCCACGCTTTCGCTGGGCTCTGCAAGCAGTTTTACCAGTGCACCACAAATCCCCCGAAATGGCCCTAAGCAACGAAACGGTCATACGTATTGAGCTTGCGCGATTTGACGCACCCATTGAGCGCAGCAGTTGCCTGCAGAAACCCCAGCGATCGCTGGTCAACTAGAGGTGTCCCTGTCGGCATTGGTAGTGCCAAGCTCTGCCCAGGGACACATGGGCAGGCACAAATGCACCAACACAACGCTACCGACTTCAGGCACAGGGTGTTTCTTCGGGCTAGTTCACAGTGAAATTCTGCAAGAAGCTGGCGACGCAGATATACGTAGACTCTCGAGCACTGAAAAAACATGCGACTGATTTAAGCGAGAGCTAACTGCTTATCACCTGCTTGCTTATAGCTTTCAACGAATGCTGTGACCAGCCGCTCGGGTGTTTCAGTACCTGGAGCAGTCCCTTTCAAAGGCGCCCTTGGCCATCGTTGCGGCCCTCCGAATCCACGCGTTCGCTAGGATCTGCCTGCAGCATTAAACCAGTGCACGAAAAATCCCCCGAAATGGCCCTAAAGAAGGAAACGGTCAGATGCATGGAGCTTGCTCAGTTTAACGCACCATTGAGCAGCGCAGTTGCTTGCAGAAACCTCAGCGATCGCTGGTCACCTGGCGGTGATATCACCTAGAGGTGGCAGTGCGGCAAATGGCGCAGGAGCGAATGTGGTGTCAGACAGACAGTACACGACGGCGTGTGCCGTCAGTCACATAACATAACCTTGCAGTCCGTCTCAATGCGACCTGACATTCCGTAGCCATAGAAAACACTAACATTAGATCGTACTAGTTGCAGGTTGGCAAAATTATCATGTTAGATACCATTTGGGCACGGTGAGTGTTTTTTCTTGTCGTTTCTGCTGTCACTGCGGGACGCTTCCTATTGCAAATCGAAGGGTGTCGTGACGATAAAGGTACCGCTTCTGTATCTCTGTGTCTAAACATCTCTCTCCCTGTTCTGTCGCCCTCTCTCTCTCTATCTCTCTATTTATCTGAATCTGTTTTTTGCCATATGCCCTCTTTAGAACTGCTCAGAGAATGGTCTCGACTTGATTGCATGGTGCGTGTGATTGGGTTCCGCTGTTCATTTTTTGTTCACTGCGCTTTCGGGGGATTCTTTTATGTTCTGCTATGATCTTGCATTGCATGTTCTTTCCGTGAAGCAATGCCATTCCGTGTCATAATTCGTTATGATCTGTTAGCTTACGCGTCGTGTCGGTGCTATGTTTTGCTATCCGCAGCTTTAGTAGCGTTTAGTACCGTCATGCTAAGGCAGGAAAATTTCCACCATGGACATTGGTGGAGAACTCTGACAATTTGTGTGCTCAATCGTCGTTTCACGGTCTAAAGGTAGGCTTCCAGGGTTTGGGGCGTTTTAGCATGTTTTAGCGTTTAGATGCCAGGGCTGGGACAGCCGACAGGACAAGACAAAGCTGAGCGACCCCCAAGCAGGAGGTTCTGCTTCAGAGGCTTCACGGCACAAGCTGATACTGACAGAAGCTAGCAAAGGTAGATATACGTAAACTGTCTGACACTGCTCTCCATTTACATGGCTATTGCCATGTCAAAAGTTCACTGCCCACGGCGGCTTCGTCCTCGTCCTCGTCCTCGTCATCATCCACACTCAAGGGCAGAAGCTTGAGCGGTCGAAAATTCCTGGTTGGTATCGACTGCTGCCAAAGAAGGGGCAGGAGATTACAAAGGCTCTCGGCATCAGCGAAAGTGATGAAGCAATAGCCTTTACCTCGACTGCTCTTTGAGAAACAAAAGAAAACTTGGATGAGAACGGAAATATGTAAGCACGTATACATACGTGTGTCTGTATGTTGTTATATTATCAGGACTATTATCATGTAAGTGTGGTATTTTCACGACTTACAATTCGGGCTATTTTCCAGAGCGGTGTGTATATACATACATAGTAAATACATATATATATATATACATATATATATGCACATACGTATATATATATATACATACATATATATATATATATATGCAGAAATTGTTGTGACCGTCCACATGCTACACGGCCTGTCCCATGATCTCTCAGTTGTCGGGTTTCCCAATTTCCAGCCACTTGGTTTCCAGATGCAAACAATGAAGATCTGGAAACTTAAGCCTTAGAGGGTGGACATCTAGAAGTCGGCCTCCCCCCCCCCCCTTCCGTGGTGCGTGGCCGCTGTCTGCTGGAAACCGTATGAAAAAAGTCTATACAGCCTCCATGGCGCCGACAGTCCAAAGGAACAGCACCGATTTCCTCTACAGTTGACTAGGAATACCTGCATTGCTGTAGGAAGTCTTCTATTTGCTTTGCAAGCCTCAGGCCTCATCCTAATTTATTGCTCGCTGCCTTACCTGCATGCTTTTGTAGACAGGCCTCACTCCTCTACGTATGTTTCATGGGCTTGATCTCTCCTCTCGGTCTCGGACAATATGTTTCCAGAGTCAAATAGACAGCTCTCCTACCCTGTGCCATATTTTCTCTGTGATACAACATATGCTCTTTCGGTCTCAACAAGCTGTCTCCCCTCTATAACTTACGAGTCTTGGAAAACACTTACACTTACACAATGGATGTCCACTGACAGACGGACAAAACTTAAGGAAACCGCCATCACCAGGGAAACCCTCTGTTTCCATGGGTAGCTAGCCCTCTGTGAAGACATACTGGCCGCTACAGTATGTCAGGTTCGAGGGTTTGGGTTTCTATGCAATGCGGGTTGGTGTCTCAAGGTCAGTTGTCTGGGGCTTTCGGTTTTTGGGGCCGTAGATTAACAAGCGAGGGGCTTGCAAATACAAACAATTTGTCATTCATCGCATGATTTCTTTAAATACGGCAAGGTCACATGAAAGCATGGGGGCATTGGGGAAAGCGCATTCCCCTGTGCGGACACAGTGCTCGTATAATGGAAATGGTCGTACGTCATATGCCGTTTGAAGCAACTCACTGTGCTGGCGTGATGTCCCTAGAGCATGCTCGCAGCGCTTTAAGAAGCGGGTTTGGGGAGGGCGCAGCCGCCGCCCCAAACACAACGCCTCTTGATAGCACGATGTTTGCTTCAGCAGCCTGCACGCCGGGGGGGGGGGGGGGGGGGGGGGGTGGCAAAGGCCCCCCCCTCCCTTTACAAACACAAAACTTGAATGCCGCGCTTCAACAGGATGGCACACGTCTTTGAGGCAATTTCTCTCGCAAGATGTCTTGAAAGAAGGCGGGGGGTCACAGCTGTTTGCAGCAATTCCTCTTGATGGCCTAAAAACCTATTCAAACCCTGAGCTTTCCCATGTGCAGAGTTGAGTGAGAAATCCGTTTTCAAAAATAATTGATGCTTGTATTATGTTTGTGCGTCTTACATTGGGTTTTCAAGTGCATGATTTAATGATTTCGTCCGCACGGCTGCAAATGACCTGGGAGGGTTGGGGCGGGGGGCACTTAGCCCCCTCACCGCCAAAATTTTGAAAGCAATGCTCTTGGGCAAATCACACCCAACAAAACAAACTGTTGAGGGGCATGACGCCGAAACCTAGCCTAGATTCTAGGCGGTATTGCTTCAAGAAGCTAGAGCTGTGGCTCTCCCTTGCATGCGCTTTCTGCCTGCTCCACTCCCTCCCTCTCTCCCTCACACGCGGTCTCTTCCCTCTCTTCAGATCCCGCACATACCGCTATTGTAGTATTGATAGAATCGCTAACGCAGAGACTACACTCAAGCCTAGCTACAGTAGCTTTCGTGATGATAAGGTCCAACTGTTCAAGATATATCTTTGTCCAGAGGAGGGTACGCCCCCGACCACACCCCCCCCGCCCCCCAGGAGGGTTCAAAAGCAGGACAGTAAGCTAAAAGTCCTGTGTCACCCCAAAAGTGCGCTTTCACGGTGCGTGTCGCTCGCAGCTACGCGAAGCATCCAGGCCAACATCGTGTCCTTTGCTGCTCCTTGGGGGTCGTAGGGGCCCCCCTCGGGGTGCACCTTGCCCTTTATATTTTTAGTTTTTAAGTGAGCCCACGGGCATCGATGATGCCCAGTCGTATGGATGGGGGGGAGAAGGGGTACATTTCTGCATGATGATTTATGCATATAGAGCATTAGAGTTGAGAACAAATGAGGGTTGTTCTATATTCCTGTTCCACGGCTGCCAATTAGGATCCCTTGCGCTTCGCCCTTGCGCGTCCCTTGCGCGGGCTTGCGCACACGAGGTTTTCGCAAGTACTGGTAAGGTTCGGTAACTGTTTGGGTCCTGGAAGCTCAAATGCTCGCCTCTTGTTCGCCTTCAGAGCTTGCGCAGAGCTTGTGTTCGCCCTTGCGCGAGCTTGCGCGCGCTCGAGAGGTGTGCACGTTTTACTACGACCGAGTTTTTTCGCTAATCGACCTCCAACGTATCTCACAAGAGCCCGCCAAAAAGAACAACCCTCAAATAGGTCTTCTAGAGCACCCTGGTTGCAAGTGCCACCTTTGCTTCTGGGCATCTTGAGGTCGAACGTTGCGGTGGTCCAGGTGCGTAGGAACATGTGGAACTCGTCATCCTTGCACCTTGCTGGGATGTTCTTCACGAGCAGCCTCCGCACGCCACGCCAAAGCGCGCTGCTTGGATGAAGCCCGAACTGGTCGGTCCCTGGCAAGATTTGCAAACTCAAAGGGCGAGATCCAAAGGAGCCCTCAACTAAGGACCCTGCACAGATTCTTGAAGCCGAGAGTCAGAGCTCCACGTATGCAACCTCCTCAATGGAGGACAAAAGCGCAAGGAGTGATCAAGTCCCCACACTCACCTCTCACATCCTCTCACCATACACCAACATGGTGTTGATTACCAGTGTGTTTGCAAACTAGCTGGGCCTTGAAGCAGCGATAAGGAAGGATTGCTCAGGGGTTTCGGGGTTTTGGCAGGCAGTTCGCTCATGGGCACACTTTGGTCAAAAAGCCACATTGCAGAATCGCAAACCACGTAAACAACGTAAACCTAATGATTCCTAATGTGTCCTCGTCCACATCGCCCACGCTCAGGGGCAGAAGCTTGAGTGGTCGAGGGTTCCTGGTTGGTATCGGCTGCTGCCAAAGCAGGGGTAGAAGCACGCGAAGGCTCTCGGCATCTGCGAAAGTGATGAAGCAGTAGCCCTTACCTCGACTGCTCTTGGGGAGCGGAAAGCTTGGAAGCCTGGCACCTGTCTTGAGCCCATGGATGTGGGGTCAAGGGACCCAAGGGACCCAAATGACAAACAAAGTAGGCCTTCTAGAGAGCACCCCGGTTGCAGGTGCCACCCCTGCTTCGGGGCATCTTGAGGTCGAAGGTCGCGCTGGTAAACGAACGCAGGAACGTCCGGAACTCCTCCTCCTTGCACCTTGCCGGCATGTTCTTCACCAGCAGCTTGCGCACGCCATACCAGAGCGCGCTGTTCGGATGAAGGCCGAATTGCTCCGTCCCTGGCGGGCGAGTATCACCAGCCCTCAGCCCTCCATCGAAGGAGCCCTGCGAAAACCCTTGCACCTCCTGCGTTTTTCTCGAATTCTATAAGCCGAGACGCAACGTTGCACGTCCTGAGCCTCAAGGGAGCAAGGGTGACAGAAGCTGAGAGTTCGGGTTGAGGCTGCAGACCGCTGTAAGAAGGTTCCAACATTCGTGGATCAACCAAACTGCCAAATCCTGAGCTCTTCAACTACTCTAGATCTCTCCGAACTGCAAGACCAAAGCAGGCTCCAGTGCAAAGCTACCAAAATCTAAAACCTATACGGCAGCGAAAGTTCTCCAAACCAGGAGCCCTCGCCCAACGCAGAATTTATGCCAAGGCCGGTCAAGGCAGAAGGGTGGCTGCAAAGGGCTTCGCGTTTGTGAGGAGCTTTGGGCTAGGTTGATACATTGTCGTTGCAACTGTCAAAATACTCTGGCGATTGTCATGAATCAGCCCGTCCTCATCATCCTCATCCTCCGCTGGAGAAGTGTCTCGGCACACAGAGCCTCAGGCCAGCTGACATAGGTTGCTGGGAACTGGTGTTGATTCGCAACAGAAAAGGCCTCTTGAAATGAACTCTACATCAGGAAGAGATGGACATGCGGATGCAGCAGCGTTCTCCGAAGCAAGGAGCTCTGTACACGTGAAAAGCTCAACTGGACGGAACGGCAAGCTAAGCAGGTGGGCTGTGAGGCGCAAAATACTACATGGCTGAGCAACCAAGACATAAAAGCCCAAATGTACTCAGCAAAAGGGTCTCCTGTGCTCATTATTGACCAACCTGACCTGATCAACCCGTACGCGTTCCTGCAGGAAGAAGGAGCAGAATGCACAAAGGATTCTTCAACAGCGGAGCGGAGCGAAGTCCCTGGATCTCGCCATTTGTGCAGAAAGCGCCATGCAGAGATATGCGGAGAACATATTATTATTTTCGAAAACGTGCTGACATGACTGGACAGAAGTAATGAGTGGGGCCAGCTGCATCAAAACTCCAAGGTAGAGAGAGAAAGAAATGTCTGCATTGGCTTCGCGCTTTGCACTTCGCACTTCGCGCGGGAAACAAAAATCACTAAATTAAAGCCTGTGCGGAAATCGCAAATGCCACCGAAACTGCTGGCGTGACGGACCCGAATGTATCAAATGTGGGGAACGTTGAAAGCAAATTCCTCCGACACTTTCAACTTGAACTCACAAGAGCTTGAAAGCGCCATGGGCCCAAAGCCTAACTCGAAATTGCGATGTTGAGTGGTGTGTATGCTTCAGTGATTCAGAGGCCACTGCTGCCGAAAGGCCCTTTTTCGGAACCAGGCTTGGCACAGGCGGCCAAAACTTGTTCTTCGGCAAGGTCACCATGTCGGCCTCAGACCGCAATGGCTTGTCGGCTTAAGGCAGCTAAGGGCGGCTAAGGGCGGCTAAGGGCGGCTAAGGGCTGCAAGGTTGCAAAAATGAGCAAAGAGTTGCTTGAGGCCATTTCTTGGCCGTTTCGGGGCACCCGAACCTGGGGGCGCTTTGCCAATTGCTCTTCAACGTGCGACCTTTCTTTACCCAAACTCTCTTTCGCCCGTCCTATCCTCACGCCTTGCAACCCTTGCCAAAAAGGGCGAGCTTCACTCTCGTCAGGGCCAGCGGGTAATCCAGAGCCGGAGCATGTAGAGCAGAGACTCGAAGGTTCCTCTCTGTCCGCTCAAGGCAACCATGAATCGCAGTGTTGGGCTGACCTTTGCCTATTCTCGTTTTTCGTCTTTGGGGGGGGCCACAGACCTGTGCCATGAACCTAGGCAAAGCCACCTGACTGGAGCGACTGCTTGAGCGACGACATTGGAGCTTCAGAACAAGGTTCATGGAAAACAAAGGCCGGAACATGCCGGAACGGCACAAGGAAAACGCTGACACAAACGCTGGCTTTCTGGCACCAATCTCAAACACAGGTTTCTTCGCGGTGTTGTCCCCTGATTTAGGCAAGGTGCGATCAAGACCGGTTGCGGAGGAGCAGCCATGGCAGTGAGGTTCTCACAAGGGTGTTACTGAGGTCCTCGAATGTCTTCTTGACACTTTGCGAAAGAGGCGGGCAACGCAGAGTATGCTCAGCTCTCTGAGTGTCATCGGTAGTTCGAAAAAGACTTAGATGGGGTTTAATTTAGCTAGGGAAAGCTCAGGGTGTCGGCCTCGGCTGCAAGGGTTGAAGTTTAAACTCCCCTTTTGTCCGAGCATGCCTGTCAAACTTGGCTGTAGCCCAGGGCTGAACTGCCGTCAACATCTCTGCTCCACATGCCTCCACATGCGTAGATCTGAGCAAGGGCTACAACCAGCATCAGCCAGCCAAAGAGTGAAACAAATCCGCCGTGAGACCTGCTGCTTCTGCTACAAAGGCTCTCGTTGGATCCGGCAGCTGTAGCTTTTGCGTTGAAGCCACAGTCCGGCGAAAAACGCCCTCAAAGGACCAAAGGATGCAAAACCCTGGGATGAGTTGCGGTAGAGACATAGAAAGCGTCTGTATGGGGCCCAAGTGCTGTCAAAGTGCTGTCACTAAGCAAGGCAGCTGTTCGGGCAATAATACGCCATTGGGGACCCACTGGTCACATTTCGGCAGCCACAGGATTCCTGGCCACATCATGGCCGCTACACGAAAATCAACATGTAGTTATCGGACATGTTATGAGGTCATGTAGCATGTGGCACCCTCCTACTGTACTGAAGGAAAATAAAAAAAGCTACCCCTGATCGACAGAAGAACCCCTGTGCTGTTGCCAGAGGGATGATAGTCCAAGAGATGGCCAAAGCACGCCGATTAGAAAACAAAAAAACAGGGGTCAAACTGCCCAAGCTGCTGGGCAGAGGTAGGCAAGCGGGCCGAACAAGTCTGCGGCACCCAAACACCAGACCTCGCCTGACATGCTCAGCTGCTCGACTCGCTCGACATGTGTTCTACCCGTGCAACGCTTCAGAAGCCCGAAGCCCATGCAGCTCAAAAGGCGAGCAAGGTGGCACCCCTGCCGGAACCGAAGACTCCGAAAACCTCGGCCGAAGTCCTGCTTCCTTGCATTTCCCTATATTCAAGGCTGCTTGTGAATCAGGAGCTTGCTGTGAGACTGCCCTTGCCTGTGATCGAGTCAGTTCGATGGAGTCGCAGCTGATCGCAGCCGCCCGCTTGGATAGACGCTGCTGTAGCAAAGCCCGGGCTGGCGTACTGAATCCGATCCTGGGATTTCATCGCTGAGGGACGACGGAGGCATGCGGAGCTTTCCTAGAGACGCTAACCGCCGTCAACCGAGTTTAACATCCAGGATCCTGCCCAAAGTATGCGGTTATGGCCAGCTGGTAATTGTCCCAGAAGTGATTCCAGCTCGCTTGCGCACCGGCTTGGGGAAAATCCTGGGCAGGCAAAGACAAGAGAGGCCTGCTGACGCCTCCGTTTGCCTGTGCTGGATGAGACAAGATTCCATCTAGCAAGCCCTCAAAGGGAATAGGCGTTGCAGATCGTTGCAGAATGTGCTTGGTTCAATGCTTATACACTTCTTCGACTCTGCGGACTCCGGAATGTAGCACCCGCTACCTGAGCAGTCTCCTGGAAACCTTTTGGCAAGATCGTCATGGAAGCCAGGCCGGCTACAGCACTTTTGGGTATCCTTGAGGAAACTCTGCCTCACAGGCCTCACACTCCATCTCCATCTGTCCCTGCCTGCCTGGCCTGCCTGCCTGGTCTGCCTGCCTGCAGTGTGTGAGCGCACTCCGTGTCACCTATGTGGCCCAGTCACTTGACAAGGCAATGCCTTCATGAGCTGATGCCGCTCCGAGAGACACATCCTGAGTGGCAAGGGAGCGGTCCCCAAGCCGGGCCCAAACGGTGTTCAGAGCTTCACAGACACGGCAGTCGCCGTGTCGATGCCAAGCGGCTCAGCGCAGCCCTCTGCTCTTTGCTTGTACCAGGGAGACGACATCCTTAGCAAAGGGAAAAGCCTACGGGTAAGAAAAAGAAGGGGGCCTTTGTGGCTGTATGCCAATGTGGACACGGCCTGGACTGAATGAGGAGAAATGCAGATGAAGGCGCACTTAGACTTGCAGATATGAAAAAATATGAAAAAAATCGAAGCCTTGAAGGCGCCCGGAGCAAGATCAGGTTTCGGGTGGCTCTGCTGTGGGGCCTCTGGGAGCAAAGTTGTCTCCCGAAGTTTGTGACTCAAGTTGTTTTTGGCAAGAGGAGTGCTGTAAACAAACGGTGAATCGCTTCAAGCACGCCTGTGATGCTTGTGACAAGCTTTTTTGGAAGGAGCGTTGCGGTGAACAAAACTCAAGGTGAATCTTCTGAAGAGGAGAAGATTGGGGGACCTTGGAAACAAGTCCAATGCTGGTTTGCTGGTTTTGAAGGCACATTCCGGAACATGTCTCGAAGGCAAATTGCAGCAAGTCACGGATCCGTGCAGCCACACGTCTGCCCACACATGAGCCGGACCATGCGCGCCTGAGCAGGGCCGTCATGCATATGCGCACCATCATGATTCTTATAGTCCTACAGATTCTTGCGGTTGCATTGTTGCTGCCAATCCCCCTCAGCCATTTCGCTGGGCCTGGGGTCGATGAGGGCTTCTGAAGTTTTGGCTGCCTTCGCGCACAAGGTATGTTTCGGGTTGCGCCGCCCTCAGAAGCAGGCGTTGGCTATGGGCTTGAACTGCATACTCCCTGTCACCACTGTGGTGGTGTTGCGGGGGGAAGGGGGGGGAAGGAGGGGGGGGACGGGGGGGGGGGGAGTGCTGCCCTGTGCCCCTTTTTTGATCTGCGATCACACTAAAGTTGCAAGGCACACGTGCTCGCAGTATCATTGGCAAGGGGCCGAGAGGATGCCGGTGTTCAGCACCGCAAAAACGTGCTTCCCTCCCCTTTGCTCCCCGCAGACTGGCCTCCGGGGTGTAGCAGTCGTAGCTCAGCCTTCGAGGAAAGTAGTTGAAGGAGTCAGGCAGTCAGTGTTTTGCAGAGGCAGGCCAGGACTTCGTGCTCCAACACTCAGCGCTTTCTTCGTCGCAGGAGAGACCGATAAAATTATAAAATCCTATAAATATTCTAAAGGTGCTACATCCTCTGGCATGTGTACTCCACCTGCCCTCGCGGTCACTGAGTTTAAAGAGCAACGATCAGACTCTTTACCCAGGAAGATCCCCTAGCCCCGTTGAGCACTGCGGCCAGATGCTTTGGGGAACCCAGACTACGTAATAAAAGAGCCCAAGGCATGGTAGCAACATAAAAAGCGCCACCTGGACCTCAGAGCTCCAAGAACTCTCCAAGAACTCTCCGAAAGTTTTCTGCTCTGTCAAAGCAGCTCTGCGCACGTGGTGGCGGTGATGCCGAGATTGAAGGCGGCGGCCTTCATTCGGCTGTGCCTTGGGCGTTCTGTGCACAATTCCTGCGAGCCTGAACTTTTCATCGCCCACAAGAATGATGGAGGCTATGGCGGCTATGGCTGACTGTTGTGACGGCGTGAGGGTTTCGGAAGCGCTGCCATGAGAGTGATGGGTGCTCCACTTGTCTGAACGGTGAAGCTGGCCGAAGCTGGCTGATGGTACGAGAGTCTAGCAGAGGCCGTTTCTATCCCTCGAATTGCTGATGGACACTGCGACCTAGGGACAAAGTACGAAGGAGTCAGGAGATGTCAGTCAAGAGCAACAATACTGCGGGCTAGGGGATTGGATGGACGGGGTATAACTCTGGACAATTTCGAGGCTACCATACTCAAGGCCGCGATGCGCAAAAGCAGACAAGATGGAGGCGTTCTCTGACCCATCCGGCTCAACGTCTTTCTCCCAGCACACTGGGAAGTACTGCGCCTGCGCTGAGAGGTGCTGTGCTGCGAGGTGCTGCACGTATTCTGGGCGCGCTAAGCACTGGCAGATATGAGCATAGTGACGTAGATTCTCGATTCTCGTCGTGCCTCCTCAGCCATTTTCCGGATCCGGCCGAACTCGAACTCCTGGGTGTACAAGCCAATCCTGGGCTGCAGATCACAGAAGCAAACTCGGAGGCATCGAAGTTTGCATTAAGTACCAGTATGGCTCATCCACAGGCAGAATACACATCTTTACATGCCGTTGAACTCACCCCCCGTTCGAATCCCTTCGAGCGCCCCCCCCCCCCCCAGTTCTTCCGCCGATCTTCAGAGCAAAGCCCAGGCAATGGCTGCCTTCGCCTTCGATTGCCTCCCTCCGAGTCTACTTAAAATGTAGATGGGTGTGTAACAGTGTGTAACGGTGTGTAACGGTGTTCTCGGCTCTTTTTTTCAGCATCCGGACAGTGCCGCGATGCTGGGCAGCAACCGAGAGGACCCAATCTCAAGGGAGAGCGGTCACGGAGCTGAGCGCTGAAACCTTGCCCTGTGCTGCAGCTGTGGTGCTGCATGTAGTCAGGTGAAGGAGGGAGTTCATCGTCCACCTCGTGGCTTGGGGTTGGCTCTGGGCTTCCAAGGCGAAAAGTCGCTCCTTCGGGTTTTTGTCACAGGAGGGCTGCAGTCCTTGCAAAATCAAAAGGCTGAGAGGCCAGAAAGCCAACACTAGAGAAGAACCTGACCGATCCCACCTGCTTCCAAGGCCCATCCAGTTTGAACTTGTAGTTGTCCACGGCCACCTCTGAATGTTGATATCTTAAATAGGGCAGTAGCTCTAGTTTTGGATCGGCTTAGCACTTCGCTGTTCTCCAGCTCCTCCTCCTCTCCCTGAAGATCCTCTCGGAAGCGACAGGCGCCTCTCTCTGCACGTCCCTCTCTGCCTCCGCCTCTCCCTCGCAGAGTCTCTTAGATTCACTTCGGAGGAGAGCTTCTCGCCACCTAAGGATGCTTTTTCGGGCTCTCGGGGCCGTGTTGCAGTTTCTGTCTCTCAGTGAATCAGCCTAGTGGGCTTCACTTACAGTTCTTCGTTCTTAGACTTTTTAAAGAAAAGCAAGCTCGTCTCAGTCGAGACTGGCGCGGCACCCCCCCCCCCTAGGCAGAGCCGTTAACGGCAAGTGCCCGCCTCGGCCAACGTTGGATTGCTTTGGTTCCGTTTCTCGGCCGTGATGAGTCCGTAAGCCATTCCAACCTCAGCGAAGTCGGGGCGATCGTTTGATTCGATGCCTGCGGTCTCTCGGCTCCTGCGGACATGCACCCCCCCCCTCCCTTCTTAACAGTACCGCCCACATGCATGAAATAAAAGGGGCTCCGATGAAAACACCTCTCGGCATCTCAAGCACCCCTGTATATCATTTGCAAGGTCACATCGGAATTGTAAGCGACGACCTGGGCTGAGGACAGTGTGGAGATCTTCAGAGATCTTGCTTTGAAAAGGTATCCGGGTTTAGGGTTTTGGTTTTGGGGTGTACCAAAACTTGTGCTCAGCACGGGCTCGCCCTTTCTGATGCAGGTCGTTTATCGGGCGAAGAGACCCAACTAACAAGAGGAGTTTGGCTTGTTGGTCGACTTCGACACGGAACTCAGACGGTACTCTCCCTGACAGAACTGCCATGGCTGTGTTCCGAGAGTCCGGGAAAGCTCCACTTCTTATCATGAGTTGTGTCACTTGTGTCAGCCGAGCGTCGAAGTTCTGAATGCCAAAGCACATCTCCCTCTTCACCTCCAGCATTCCTTGATTGGCAGTTGGCACAAACAAAACTAAACCCAACTTGGAGTCACGTCAAGCTGCTGCGTCAAAAGCCTGGAGAAATGTGCTGCTTCTGCTGAAATTGTTTTGAAGGGTAAATTTACGCTGGCAAGGGAGCTTCACGGTGCCAAGGGCGCACGTCCAGTTGGGCAGTCTGGCTCTCCCTGCTGAGGGGTGCGAAGGATGTTTGTGTGAATCAGCTGATCTCAAGCAAGCTCCTGATGAAGAGGACCCACAATCAAACAGCCCTGCGCTTCTCGGCCCAGTGTCGCTGCGTAAGGGGTAGCACCAGAACGAGGTATGGTACCAGCAGCATCAGAAGCAATGCGGAGAAGTTGAAAGCCTAGCCGGCTGAGAGGTGGGGCTTCGGATTTCAGGGCTCCTGGAAGCTAAATGAACCGAATGACCAAAACCGTGCAAACCCTCCAAAAAGAAGAACGACATGTAGCTCAATCGAAGACATCCTTTGCTACGTTCTCTACAAGCTCTTTGGAACGCAACGTAGTCGCAAGTACGTATACCATTACAATCCCAGACAAGCCCACAGTCCGTCAGGGGGCTGATTCTACCTGGCTCTTCCCTCGCCCGTAGATCAGCTGAATTGGCTGAAGCCTTGGTGTCCCGAAACTGGGAAAAAACTACTACAACATACGCAGCAGCATGCAGACGAGCGCAAGACGGCGCAAGCCAAGAGCGGATCTCGCTCGCTCTCGCTCTCTCTCTCTCTCTCTCAGCAACCGTGCTCGTATGCTTCTCTTCTTTCCACTTGATGCTCCAGGGCAAGGAGCTAAGCACAGGCACACAAAGCAAAGCAAAGTCCCAGCAGCTTCTGGATCGCGAGTTGAATCTTTGTGGGCACCATCGCCTCTGCTCAGCGCAAGACCACGAACTCTACACACCGCTACACTTCCCTCCACTACCAGTATCACACTCGACTCGGCGTACACGGGTGTGTCAAGACATCGGACTTCGCCACCTGAGTATCTTGTTGCAAAGATCTCCGCTAGCAAGCTTCGCCATTGAAAGCCATTCTAGTTGATGCCCTGCAAAGACTGTGATGGCTGTTGCTAAGCAACAAGTGTTGCGGGAAGTGCAGGCAGACAGGACACCTGTTCTCTGCTGCTCTTCACCTTCAACGCTGCCGGCCTTGAAACCCGCTGTCCACTTTCAACTCCCCGAATCCGAATGACATGGAAGCACATCAAAACCAAAGACATAGCCACCCACGGGCACGGCCTCGAAAAGGAACTCGTCGATATCCAAAATGCCATTCAGAGCTACAGCGTTCAGGATCAGGTCCACCTAGTCATGTAGTCACAATGTAGTGATGACCCAAGGCTGGTTTGTTGGGGCGTGGACAGCACGCGAGGTCAGAGAAGTGCACTAGACACGCCCTGTCGGCTGTCGGAGCTGCATCTGAGCTGCGATTGATGTGGTGCGGGCCAGCCACTGCCTGAGAGCTCATTGCTGCTTCGACAACTCTTCCGTGGTCCAAAGCCAGGGCTTCAGGGAGCACTGAATTGAAGCAAAGTGGCGTGCCGCCTACGAGCAACGCAATCGCGAGTGCCGCACGCAGTACGTAAGCCGCCACGATGATGGCAAACCTCAGAGCAAAATGGGAGGGCTGAAAGCTCCAAGAAACTTCCGGAAGTGCGAAACAATACGTCGGGTCGTTGCCTGCAGCAAGTTCAGCCGGTAAGCTCTCGTCGCCCTACAACCTGGCGATGTATTGAATGTATTCGCGATTGGGGCAGGCAAAGATCAGTCCGTGCCCGATGGCACGACGAGCCCTGCAAGCGCCGACTTGACGTGACCCATCACAATCCTGACTCTACATGAGGTTCTACATGGCTACCTTCAATGAGGTGGCGCTTCGGGGAAGACTCTGGCTTCGCAAGTCTCTCCGAGAGGCCGTGAGACGGAGATGCTTCGGAAAGCTCCTTGGCGCAAGTCTGTGACTCGCCCTCGGGGAAGCTGCATCACGGCCTGCCCGGTAGCAATGGAGAGGGGGCGTCGAAGCACATGTCGTTCAGGTCAGGTGGACTGTGTTATGCTGAATCTATTGAATCGGGTCATCTCCGGTCCTTTCCTGAGGCCCCTCGGAGCACACCCACACACACATACACACGCAAATGTTTGGCGGTCTTGGCGAAATCTTATTGAGGATGAAGACCTTTCCACTTAAGTGGACCTCAAATACATGACGTGAATCGCAAACTGGTAAGCCCTGGAACCAACATGTCGCAGAAAACTGTCATTTACTGTGCGCTCACATTGTCACATGCTGCACCCTGGTGCTCATGTCGACCGTCGCTGGTACGTTTACCTGCGTGCACACACACACACACCCACGCAGGCACGTAGGGGCTTCCCTTGTGCTCACTTGCCTGCAGGTTCAGCCAGATGGTTCGAAGCTCGCGGTACACACAGAGGTTCCTCGGTTAAAGTCCGAGTGCATGGCACCAGTGCCTGCTCTATATGTTTGCGAGTGTCTTGTCCCACCCCCGGCAAACAACTTCCAGCAACACTTCCAGCAACTTTGTGGTGCCTGCATTGAACTTCAGGGATCGCTGCTGCGCTCACCAGACATGGACGTTCTCGAACCCTGCAAGCAATGCAAGTTGCAGCCCTCAAACAGACCTGCCGCAGAGGATCCAGAGTATGATGCAAAGCATGCAAAGCGTGACACCTCTTGGCTTCAGGATGCAGAAAGCGCAGGGGTGCAGAGTTGCAGTTTTATTTGGCTCTTCTTAGACTGATACTCCGTGTTTTTGCTTAGGCTTTTATCTGTTATGCAGAGCTTCCTGGTAGAGGAGAGCAGAGGGCTCTCGCGTGAAGGCCCACAGAGCGGAGCCCGGAACACAGGTGGGGAAGAGGATGGGAAGGCACTGCTTCTGGAAAACGCTTCAGAGCCCCAGAGTGCTAAGAATAAGACACCCCTTTGTTAGATAAAGCACCTTGCAAAATAACATGTCGGAAGGGGGAGAGCCCCGGACGAACTCCAGGAGACCCCCCCCGCCCCCCCGCCTGGCTGCTCGAAGGTGACCTGGAAGGCAGTCTTCTGCAGGCCCAGGAACCTTGGCGCTTGAAAACCTATAAGGTAACACCCCACGTGCCTTCCCGTGCCATGCGAAAAAAACAACCTGCCCTTCTTGCCCCAGACAGAAAGGTGGACCCCGACGTAAAAATCCCTATCGCATCCCTTTCAGCTGAGAGTCTTGTTGATGTCGGACAGCAACTTCGCCTGCAAGGGGAAGGCTCTTCAACAAAGAGATGCAGCAACAAAAGCCGTTGCTGCACGGGTCTTCCTGGGCGTTCAGGGCAGCCGGCAACTGTGACTCTTCTGGCCCGTGCCCCCACGCGTGCCCAGACGTGCCTGAGTAGAGGCTACCAAGAGAGAACTGTCTTCGTCACAAACTCGGGTCACCAGACTCGTCTGCGAGAGGTCCATGTACCTCATTCGCACGTGGCCATACTGTACCCCACGATCTTGAAGCCCTGAAGCAAAAACAAAGCCTTCTCTGTGACCTTAGACAGTGCTTCTGCTTAGTTGTTGATTCAATTGTTCCATTGAGGGGGTGGCATTGTTCGTCGCCAAGATGTGCTAAGCTATGCCCCGACTGCTCGATCCAAGTCGCCTGAAGGAGTGGGCCAAGCTCGTTCGCCAAACTCTTGTGTTTTTCACGTTGGCCTCAAGGCACTCGAAACTTCCAAGCGCTTAACCGCCCTTCGAGGATTGGTGAGATAGGTGATATGTAGGGCAGTGAGCGAGCAAAATGGCAGAGCACACCGCAGTCGAGAAAAGAAACGAACAAGTGCTTGCATTCCTGATCCATATCGGCTCTAATCGGGTTTAAGACTCACCCCAAACACCCCCAAACATACCCTCATTTCGCACTCCTATGCAAACCGGAAAAAGCTCCTCGAAAGGATCGCCAAGGAAGCTCTTGTTGAAAAGGATTTGAATGAACCTGAGGCCAGGGGGATGCGGCAAGTTTCACGTTGAAGGTTTGCGTATCCTCCCAATGACAACTCGAATAGCTCAACAGGTGAACGAAGGCCCAGCAGCAGTGTCTGCATGACGATGTTCCTTGGCTGCAAGGTTCCACTGCAGCAACTTCTGGAACTTGAAGCAACTTGTTGACTGGATCAGTGCTTTACACATCGAGCTGTTCTCATGGGGCGCTACGCTGAATCTGCAAGTGGAAGCCCCCCAAACCTTATGCAGCCAAAGCCTTGGGTGATCTGGCAAGGCTCGCAAGCAGGATCAAAGAGGAAAAAGCAACGTCCAACATTCCAGCATCCGTCAGTCCCACCACGGCAAGGAGGTTCCTCAGCGATCGCTGGTCGTTTGTCTTGAAGGAGCGGCTTAGGGCCTGGGGTCAGGTCTTCAAGTCTGCCAACCACCCATGGACTTTCACAATGCAACCGCCATTGTTCTAGACTGATTAGACCCTAATTGCCAGCTATTTGTACCCAAAGTACCAACGAGTGTGGAAGCTGCGATCATGTTCAAGGGCTTGCCCCCGCGCAGGGCTCGACAGCCACAGGACCGAAACCCAAAAATGCCTGCCCCGATGGTTTTGGTACAGCACATGCAGCTTGTCTCGACACCTACACACTGTGACTGTGGCCGAACCTCAACACGATACATATATATATATATACATGTATATATACATATGTTTATTTATTTATATGCATGTATTTATTTATTTATACTTATGTATTATATCTTTTTTACTATACATTCCCCCATGCTCGAGGGAGGGGAGGCCCGTTGCTGCAAGGGAAAAGCACCCGATGAATCTGAGAGGAGAGGAGCTCTCATAGCCGAAGCTGAACTCAAAAACAAAGCTGTTGCTCTTGCCACGTAGCCAGCAGGTTCCGTCATGTTTACCGTAGTTGTGGCACACGTCTCAGTCTGGCAGCCTTTCACATGTTCCTTCCACACTCCTCTCCGGGCTTTCTGATCGCAACCTAGCCTCCAAGCGCTTTCAGCCAATTGAACTGGCTTCTCTTCTGCATCCTGCTCGGCATCAAGCATGTGAGGTGTCGTCTTCCACATGAACAAGGCACCTATGCCTAGACACGGCTCGTAACTGCATCTGCTAGGACTGTCGTCACAGCCATGTAGATGAAACAGGGCGTAGTGTGGCACTGCATGTTGTCGGGAGAGGGTAGCTTTGCGACTCGTCGTCGGATTATTTTCCCAAGGGCCTTCTTCATAAACCCACGCGAGGGGAACGGAAGGTGGTGCTTGTGCAGTTCCCAACTGCTGCTGGGGGATACAGCGAGTGCCACAGTAGAACGCGGTAGACGAACGCATCAGCTGAGACTTCAGTGCCCTCCCAAGTCCTCCACTGGCAGCGACGTTGGCGCGTAAGGCGGCTCCACGACGACAGTGCTCACGGAATTGCCCTTCCTCAGAGCGCGCAACGGAGCCGGGACTTGTGATTTTGTTTTGTGTTTTTGTGTTTGAGTTTTCTTGCCTTGTTTGCTGTTTCGAAACATAGCCTCCTGGTCGGGACTGTCGTCCTCGTCTGCCTAGAATTCTTGTTTGCGAACTTGTTTTTCCGGTTTCCAAGCTTCCGACGAGAAGCAGGACAACGAGCACTGCTACACTGCCACCAGCACTACAAGCACTACTACCACCATTTCTCCTGCTACGCACCGGAGTACGGGGAATCTACGTCTTCTCAGGCTTGCGCGGCTTAATTGAAAGAGCGGGGTTGGGAGGGGCGCTCGCATCATGGGTTTGGACAGGATTCGTTTGGTCTTCAAGCAAGCTTGCACGGCATAACAAAATGGGGGGGGTGGGCGGGGGGGGGGGGGGGTGCAGCCCCCCATTTGCAAACACGATGCTCGCTGGTCGGGTCCTGACCCCTTTTAACTCTCCCCAAAAATCCTTTAAACCCCTGAACCTGAGAAACACCCAAAACCTAGCAGGAACCCTTAACAAGTGGTGAGCGAGAAAAGGATTAAGAAGAAAGCAAACGCCTAGCCTTGACAAAACAAAAACATAGCTCCAAATCAAGGAAATGAAAAGGCACCGAGCCGAAGTCTCTGGGCCTCGACTCTCGAGAGTACCGCTCCTCTCGCCTCCCTCGTGGATTCTCCCGTTGGGGTGTTTGTAACGCACTCGGCTCGCCTGTGGGTCCTAACTCTCAGTACTCAACAGACTCGACCCGACTGCGTCTGCCGGGGGGCGTCTCTGGTTCGATTCGCGACTCCAAAGCAGACAGCCGGGAAGTGAGCCGATGGATCTCCGTTCGGAGCTCCTCGCGCGCACAGTAGCTTCGCGAATCTCGGAATCCGACAAAAGCAGCGCTGAGCATATGGGTATATGTGGGCTGTGCTTGACTCACAGAGCTTGCGCTCTTTTTTTCTGTCTCCCAGGAGGCCGGTTGGGGGAGGCCGAACAGGGACTTTGCTGCAATTTTTGAGAGAAGGCTCTCTTCTCTACAGCAAACAGAGCCCCATGGAAGAGCAGAGGTCTCAACGTGAATCTGTCTCTTTGGGGGTCCCAGAAGAAATGCGAATCTTGTTGCACGATATGGGCTCTCAGTGGCTGTTGCTTTCCCACACCGATCCCTCAAGGATCTTCGAGGATGCAGGAAAGCTCGGGAGAGCAACTCTCTCTTGTTTTTCGGATGTGGTAGTTTTCTCGAGAAATTCTGGGGTCATTGTGGGATCCTGTTGTGTGAGGGCAGCTTCAATTTATGGCACCGCAGGGTACCACTAGTAATGTAAAGAACTCGATGTGTCTGGCAAGGTGATTCTTTTGCAGCGCTCGGAATCCTGGACCTCACTGGCCACCTCTGGAGAATGTATCATTAGCAATGCCAGACTGGCATCTTGCTTGAAAGGCTCGAGCCGATTAGCTGCGCGGCTGTGCTTGCCACGAAAAGAATAATAGTCTGCAGGGCGTGAAGCTTCTGGGCCCCCCCCACCCGTCTGCAGATCCGCGAGCAGCGGCATGATCCTCAGCTTGTGACCTTCGCTCATTTGGGGTCTCAAGGGTGTGCTCTTGGTGAGTAGGATACAGGATGCAGGACTGACCAACTTTCTCCAACCGGATGAGGTGAAACTGTAGCCGCCTGCAAATTGGATTGCAGGATTGCAGGGTTTGACCCTGTGACGCATGCAGTAACATTATCAAAAGGAGGGGTCCTCACATGCTCTGGAAGATTGACGGAGTTGCGACTTCTGAACCAGGACTGTGAGGAGCCCCAACCCACTGCAAAGGGACAAGCACTGGTTGGAAAACACAGGAAGCCCCCCCCCCACCCCCCTTCGTCCACAAATCCACTATTTCTAACTGGTATGGACACCTGGGATATGTTCAAGACTGCTCTGAAGACGGTTCAACTGAAAGAGCCAATTCCGCGAGCTTCCAAGATCACTTCACTTTCGGGAAGATCTTTTCCACCTGGCCGGAGCCGCAAACTTTGCCTAAAAATAGCCTTCGCATCCGTTTGAATCCCGCTGCGTGAATCCCTGAACCAAGCTATCTCAAAACTGCCCACGGACATGAGCCAAGTGAGTGGGCCCTCGGAGCTCAGTCAAAAGCAGCCGCAGTGGCTCTAACGTTCAGCTGCCAAGAGGTCAGCAGGATTCGCTGCAGCACACCTTTTTCGTCCGCAGTGCTGTCAAGACTCCCCACTTCGGCACCGAGCACAAATTAGGTGACACGGAGGCACTTGCCACTATACCTCGTCCATCGGATGGCAATGACAGCTACGCCCTCTCCTACCTGGCATTTTATGATTATGGTGCGCAGTTTAGCTCAATTGCGATTCATCGTACATCCCCACAAGGTGAAGCTCCCGAACAATGCTCCGAGGCTGAGTAACACTGCAGGCTGACATGAAGAATTCTGCTGTCAGACCTGCGGGATCAAGCGGGCTTTCATGCCATCTCGGGGGCAGGTATTTGGCAGACTGCATGGGCTGCCCTTGGAACTGAAGAGCAGCATCCATGCACCCCAAGAAAAGGGTTGCTGCTGCCTGGATTTGACCGTAGGAAAGTTAGGCCGTAGCGCTTCGTGAAAGGTGATGCCTATAGGGGAGAGCCTTTGACACCGCTGGACCTTGCATGTCGCCTTCAAGCTAAGAGCAGCTGCAAAAAAAGAGGAAACGGCTGTGAGAGTTGAAAAGAAGCCCCCTGGCTAAGTGCTGATGGATCTAGTGACTACAAGTTGGCAGCCCCTGCTGTGCTATCTTTCTCCGGAGTCCTCCATCCCGAGCCTACCAGGCGACAGCCCCAAAAGTGGCACACGCGACATCACGCTGCATCTTGGGCAAACGGCCTCGGGCCGTGCGAATTCCGCGCAGCAACCGGAGGCTTTCCTCCGACATCACACTACTGAACAGGGTCTGGGCCCGTTATGTCCAGTGAAGACATGCACTTTGATTGTTTAGTTTAGGACTGTGTATGATTGCTTATGCATAGCCGAAGCGGAAGTTTGCCAACAGAGCTCCAGAAATGGTCAGCAAAGATTCGGTCAGACCCGGCTACGTGGGTAACTATGCTGCAACGTCGCCTTTTTGGCCTTGAGCGGCCGCTGTACAAAAACTACCAGCATGCCTGAATGAAGGCTACAAATGCGAGTCCTGAGCCCACAGGCCCTCCAAGCGCTCAGCAGTGCGCTCAGCGCATTGACATGTTCATCTCCAAGCCCGCCGTGTCGGAGATTTTGAAGGCTATGGTGTTGGCATGTTTTGCCTTCCTGGATTTTCCCCCCCCCCACACACATACAAACACAGGCCTTGCTTTGGCTCTATGGCATAGGCTAGTAGGGTCTCTCTCTCTCGCTCTCTCTCCCTCTCTCTCTTTCTTGGGCATGGGGCCGAAGCCCCGGACGTCATTGCCCGCCCCTGTATTGGAGCCACTCCAGAGGAAACAAGTTCGGGCCCGCTCTCTCTCTCTCTCTCTCTCTCTCTCTCTCTCTCTCTCTCTCTCTCTCTGCAGACAGTCGCACTTCGGGGAGAGTTTCGAGTCCAAGTTTGGAAACCCGTATGCCTCTAGACAAATTCCAGCTTTGATTACGCCTGCAGAGCGTACAAAGTGACAAGGGATTATGTAACATTTGGCAGGGTGCGCTCCGACGCTGCGAGCACGGCTCTACTAAAGCTGCTCAGGTTGCTCAGGTCCTTCAATGGCTCAGGATTCTCAGCTTCGAATTGACAAACTTCCTGAATGGCGAGCCCTTCCCCAGGCTCGCCTCAGAAGATCACCTTTGTAAGAGAACCTGAAGCTTTGAGTCTCGTAGGGGCAGCTTGGGCTTTCCGGCACCTACAACTTCGATTGACGAGATTGGCTGTGCGTGGCTGTGCGCTCGCTGGCGACAACATGCGACAAGGCTGCGAGACGGGGCCCTCGCCCCCCCCCCCCCCCCCCCCCCCCCCCCCCCCGCCCCATCAAAATCGCGGCAGAGTTGCGAACAGCTGCTAGCGGCTAGCGCCGAGTCCGCACCGCCGAGCCAGGAACCGCGCTGCGAAAGGGAAGCAGGGCCTCAATTGAAACTGAGAATTTGAATAATTTGACTCTGGCCATGGCGAAAGCAGATGGGCCCAAAAGATCCGTCTACTTTTTCATCCAATGCATTTGCGCTGGACTTGTTCGCATCCCTATCGCCGAGGTTTGGACCGAACGTCCGGATGCCTGCAGCAAGGGAGCAGGAAGTCATCCATCAGCAGGGATGCACGCGACGCACGGATGACACTCATCCAAACCAAAGGGCCAAAGAGCACGCCTCCCCCTAAAGGCCCCCGGAAAGTTGAAAGCCCCCCAAAGCGAGAGCCAAAAGGCCTGGCTTGCCGTCATCGTTGGGGTGGGCATGGGCCGTGAGGGCAGCGGCGCCTCGTTCAAAAGGGTTGTTAAGAAAGCCAAGCTTAGCAGCCTTTAACCACTCTAGCCACAGTGACAACAAGTAAGCCTTTCAGCATCTCCTGAAACAGCAAAACCTCCAGGCCTTGAGGGTGCATCTGCAAATACATCTGCGAATGCATCTGCAAAAAAGTCGCGGGCACTGGGAGGGGCACCGATAGGGCAGGCACCGGTGGCCGGCGCTGCGAGAGGGCCGCCTGGCGCGCGCCGAGTCTGAGCTTTGTGTGCGCCCAAGAGGCCTCTCCTGCCTGCGCACAAGTGCGCCAAGGGTTTCGGGCATGTTCTGGAAGTTTTTCGGGGGGCAACATTGGGCAACGCAGTCCACTGTTCCTCTGCGCCTCTCGAGTCGGAGCTGCTGGAGCCGTCCGTCCCCTGGAGGCCGCGCAGCAAGCCCGAACACCTGCAACAACATAACAGCTTCTCTTGCATACAAACTGAGGGAGAATCAGATGATCAGATGATCTAGGTCGATGATTTAAAGCCTCAATAGTTGGTGACGACCTGGACTGAAGTTGGCACTAAGTCTCACAGCCGGCAGCAATCAAGTCTTGTCCAAGACCGCGGCGTGAGCCCAAATCCGATGCCAGCTGCTCATCAACAAAGCGCCTGCACTTCCGGAGAAGTGAAGAAAATGCGTGCACACATGGGGGCGATTCGGTGTCTTGGCTGCCGCCCTGGCTGGCCTCACATCCGCAAGGCCCTGCACTTGTGCCACGAGATCGCTCAAAGCACCTGCGACTGTCAGGAAACTCGGCTTCTCAGTGCCAGTGCGCCCGGCATCCTCGCTCACAGAAGCTGGATGGCGAAATGCTTCGAGAGCAGGAGAGAACGTGGAGGCCTCGTGGATCTGGCTCGCGGTGCTCGGCCCGCACCTGCCATGACGAGGCAGAGGAAACTAAAAGAGATGCTGACCGAAAAAGCCGAAGATGCCTGTATACACACATTGCCCGAAAAGCGAAAGCCGAAGCCGCTACCCAAAACAGTCTCGGCTGCGCCGGTGTCTTGGCGCCTTGTCCAGAGATGGGCTGACAAAGGCATCCAGCTCCTCACCAGGGCGTGAAATCCGAAAGCCGATGTTCGAATGCTCTTTCCCGTGTATACATGTAAGTACATATGTAAAATGACCATGTATGTAATTGTATGTAGAAAAGTATATGTGCATGTGTACATGAGACTCTTACTGGCGCATGCAAACGACGACCGCGACGACCACGACCACTACGACGACGACAACAACAATAATGGCATCAAGAAGCGAGAAGAACAACAACGGAAACAAGAACGATGTACGGGCGCGCGCGCGCGCGCGCGTGCGCGAGCGAGCGGGTGGCGGGCACTTTCGCATGCTGGCGCTCTTCGTGTGGTGGTGATGCTGAATGTGACAGCTTACGCTCGGGCATGCGGCGCCTCCCGGAACCTCCCTCCAAGTGCGCACAAAAGTGAAGGCGTTTGATTGTCATTGTGCAGAGGTGCCCCCGGCCAGCCTCATCCAGAGCTGCCCGAAGAAGCTGCCGAAGAGTGTCCGGAGCTTCTCCTGTGCCCCGACGCTGTGGACGCGGGAACTTTGAGAATCTTCGGGCTAAGGGATCCAGCACAGAAAATGCTGGAAAAGATAGGACAAGGGACAGCACCAAAATTGCACTCAGAGCAACGCAGAGCAAAAAGTAGCACAGGTTTATACAGGTTTGGCCTCGGGTCCGCTTGCGCTCCGGAAGGGCCTCCTGAGAAAACATCTTCGCGCTTCACAGGTGTCTCTCTTTTGGCTGCGGCTGCGCTCTCAGAAGGCAGCGCAGACTTGCGAGAACTGAAGAAAAGGATCTTCAGGCCATCGTCAAGGCAGCTTCCAACAGCATCGGGAATCTAAGGCCCTTCTTTCTTGAGACGGTGTACCGTGTGGAAATGGGTCCCCCTGTGTCCGAGTGTCGCCTTCTTCTTGCGCTTCGGTGCTTGCGTGGGCGGTGCTGCCGATGGGCCTTGGATAAAACACACACACACACACACACACACACACACACACACACACACACACACACACACACACACACACACACACACACACACACACACACACACACACCCACACGCACACGCACACACGCACACACGCACACACGCACACACGCACACACGCACACACGCACACACGCACAGTCGCACCTCCATCCTGACCCCAAAAAAAAGGCACCGCATCTCGAAAGCCTTCTGCATCATACAGATGAAGAACTACCAACTTGAGACCTGCAGAAATATGCGACGTCCGAAGGCCGCGGCTGTCTTCTCGACGGCCCCGCCTCAGACTCAGGGCACCACGCTCACGCAGATCGCTGAAGGCGTTTGCTTCTGTGAGGCGCTCAGGAGCTCATGTTCGTTTGCTTTGTGGCACAGTGTAAAGTCGAAGACGACGTTGCAATGAACTGTTGCAGGCTCTTTCGGCCGCCTTGACTTTGGACTCCGAGCATTGACATCACTGAAGCCGCTGCTTGAAAATCGACACGTCGACACATCACTGACAGCGTGAGCCCTGAAAGTATATTCAAGTGCTCTCGAGTGCTCTCGAGCTACAAGACAAGGACGGAGGCTTGGAACTCAAGGCTTCGGCTGCTGCCGACAACAACAACCGCCCAAGCCAGACCAGAACATGGGTGCCCAAGGTCGTCCGTGCGGGCTGGGTTGGTAGCTTAGTCTCAGACGCCGTCCTGGAAGCCTCATTGCCTAGGCGAGTACTTATGGTGGCAAGCACAGAGTCCCTGGTCTGGTGCTGTTCTGCACAGAAGGATGAGAGCGTAGCTGCACCCGGCGCACCAGCTAAACCATGCATGCCTGACTCCGTTGCTGAGCAGCTGGCGATTCGGCAAGCGGGAAGTCCACATGGCTGCTGTAGCAGAATACCGCAAATACCACACAGTGCCCGATTGCGTGAGAGACGCGCGCAGCTGACTCAACCGAGTCGGGCAGATTAAGTTGCACACCTTGGTCCTTCGGTATGCAGCTGGTGATTCGTGTTCGATGGAAAGTACAAGATAAGGTTGTCAGCTGGCAGTGGGTTCGTCATCTAAGCAAAGCCTGTTGCTTTGTCCATAGTCTCAGCTGCTGCTGAGCGTGTTGGCACCCATGTTCTTTCTGCGCTGAGCAAGATCTCGGCCAGGGTCAAGCTTCATGCCGCCCAACAGATTGCTGCATGCGCTGGAATGAAGACAACGAAACAACCCTGTCGCAAAACCATCGCGGCCTCCGCGCGCCGATGTCTCCGGCCAAGGCTCAGGATCTTCCTTGGCTCGGCGACAATAGCAAGAGTAAAAGTGATGGATAGTAGTAGTTGTTGTTGTAGTAGGAGGAACTAGCAAAAGCAATCGTCCTCGTAATCAGAATAGATTCCCTACACTTGTCACGTAATTTCCACTTGCGTATTCTAGCTCGATTTCCAAGAGCACTCAACGTGATTACTAATCTTCGTGCGTTTCACTGATCTGGACTATTTTCAACTACGTTTAATCATATTTAGATTGCTGTTAGTTGCTTGTAATCGTTCTTATATGTACATATTCCTACTTGATTATGATAATTTATTTAAACAGTATTGAACTATTTTGATATGTTCAACTACTCTTCTTGATGCTTTCATGTTCGTAGTTTAACTTTATTTATTCATTCTGAACTACAAAACACTTGAATAGACTATGACTCTTTTAGCTTTCCGTACTTGTTACTGTTTGAAGTATTCCTAGGTATGTCAGTTCCTTTCAACTTGTTGAAGCGTGTTTTTAACATTATCCTTAAGCGTTTTGCTTGCTGAAACAGAGTTGCTTGGATTATTTTAGTTATTTTCATTGAAGTACAGGCGAACCTTAAAGTTGGATCTGAGAGCTCAGCCAAGCTTCAACTGTTTTTGGTTTTCGTATGCTATTTCCGATCATCGACTCGCATTTAAAAATTAATGAATCATGTAGAATGACTTACTTACAAGTTGTAGAATGACTTACTTACAAATACTTCAAGATAGATAAATAAATAAACACAGTCAACAAATCAAAACAAATGAGCCAAATCATGAAAGTGCTTTGAAACAATTTGGAAGGTGCTAAACAGAAAATCATATTCAGCAATTAAATTAAACGAACACATACCAACAAACATAAATAAGCCAATTTTGAGTCATAAAAAGCTAATGAAAATTAAGTAGAGAAAACTATTCGAAAGAAGTACGAAGAAAAATCTCAATAACATGAAAACAGCTAAGCACCATTAAACTAATAGCAAGTAAACAAACTTAAAGGATCCATTGCTTTCGCGACGTGCGCGGAAGCCCAGATTTAGGCTAGCGGCACCAGCTCCAGCGCTTCGGGCTTTCCCACCTTGGGAAGGGCAAGGAGAGCTGTATGACAAGTGCTCTACGAATTCAGAAACTAACACAACAAATGAGCGCACGTCTCTTTTTCGATGTGGCCGCCTCCTCCCACGTTTCTTGAGAACCCTCTCCACAGTTACCCATTCCAACACTCATCCCCCCGCCCCCCCACCCGCCCCCCCGGGAAAGTCGAGAGTTCCGGCGATGCTTCCGACTTCCTTTGGCCCGCCATGGGGTGCCCAACTGGGGTCCTGGCCAAGCCCGTCGACCGAGCCGAGCCGCCGCACTTATTGTCCAGCTCCTGGATGCAATTTCAGCATCGGCTCTCTCTCTCTCTCTCTCTCCTTTTTCTTCTTTTTCTTCTTCTTCTTCTTCTTCTTCTTCTTCTTCCTCTCGGCGAAGAGGCCCCTCTCTCTCTCTCTCTCTCTCTTTATTTCTGTTTGCGCACTTAGCCCTCCCAATCGGGAGGAGGGGCGGCGTGCCGTACCGAGTTAGTTGGTGACTCTCTCTCTCTCTCTCTCTCTCTCTCTCTGCACGCATAGCCCCTCCCTCGTTTCGTGCAGCTGGGGGGGGCTTCGCCCCCGGGCTCTATCTGCAGCCATCTCGAATGCTGAGAAGAGAAATCTGGAGTACGTAGTGCGAGCGCACGTCGACTAGATCTGAGGCTGACGCCAAGAGAAGAGTCATGCTAACAGTAGCAGTACGACTCCTTGCAAAAGAAATGCTGGGTCCATGACACCCTTGAGTCACCTGACTGTTACCCGGCTTCGCCGCAGAATGCTCTGGCGGAATTAATTATGCTCTAGACTCTAGAGACTCTAGAGTACCTTCAAAGCGCAACAGCCAGAAGAGGCACTGAGCTGCTTTGAATTGGGCTCGCCGTGTCATGGGCTTGTGCTAGCGTTGGATCGAATCCGACTGTTGAACTGGCTGCGCTTCCTTCCCGCTTGACCTGCAACCTCCGCGAAACCTGAAACACCTTCCACACTTCCGTGTGCCAAGCGATCCAAGATCGGCTAATGTTTCCCTTTCTGGACTTCCTCGCACATCTTTTGCAGCGCCGGGAACGCAGGTCCTCAGAAAGCGGGACGCTGCGATCTCAATCCAATGCCCCTTTGGGTTATGCCGCAGCTTAGCTCAAGCTGAGCTCAAGCTGAGCTGAAGCTGCTGGGTAGAGAACTTTTAGCATATTAGAATCCCACAAGCAGAAACCTCTGAGAGCACTCCGAGGGGCGCGAGTCGCCCGGGCAAACTGTGGGCAATTGCCGTGCTCCGATCCTTATGAAAGGGGAGAGCTGCTGTCGGAGAGTTTGTGACGGAAGTGGGCCGTGTGCAGGGAGACACGAAAGAGCGATCTGCAATGCATGCGTGAAGCATGTGCGGACAAGCGTTCCCTCATGTTTCCTTCCCTCTGCTGCAGTCACTTGGAGACCCGAACAACACTTGCTCAAAGGGCGAAGCTCAACGACCCAACGCGAGGCTCATAATTAAAACGCGAAGCTCGCACAAACTCGAAGCCGAGCTCTGCACGACAGAAGCGCCGCGTGGGCCGCTTCTATCGGGAGGCCGCTCGAGCCTCCGCAGCGAGGGAAGCCGAGTGTCGTTCTTGAAGGCAGGTGCTGCAAATTCCATGTGCTACTCTGGTCTTGAACATGCCATGCTTCATCTTTAATCGTGGCCTGCACTGCTTGGTGCCAGCACCGCGAACGCCCGGGCCTGCAGCTCAACCGGCTTAACCGGCTGCAGCGCATGGCCACAGCATGTTTCTGTTCCTTCTTCTGGGCAGCAAAGAACTTGCCGCTCAGCTCCGTGCGACTCCCTCTTCCGTGGTCGGGCCCTGGCAGAAGTAGGCCATAAGCTGCCTGAGTGTGAGAGCGAAACTGGGGGTCGAAAGTGGTGACGTCAAAACCTGCCCTGGGCTCCTGGGCTCACGAGATGGCTGATCGCTAATAGCTTGCTCACAGCTTTCACATGAAAAAAAATCGATCCCCCCGAGCCTTTCTTGTACAGCCCCGGCCTCACCGAGATGTGGTCGCTCGTTGGCGGCTCGGGGGCATTTACGGGCTCCTGGCGAGAATGTGCGAGAGGGGGATGAAGAGCACATAGCACAGCAAGAGCACTTCAAACGCATTTTGAAACAACTGGGGTCAGAAACCACCAGCCAGACTTCTTCAGGCCAAGCGGCTTCCGGGCGTGGCTTCTCAGGTCTCCCTGAGGACCAGGTGCTCTGGCCACCTCTGCTTTTTTACAGAAGAAGGATTCTGACTCTGGCTGTGGAGGGATTCGGACAGGATGCTGATACTGTGTTGGATGTGCTGGCATCTGAGACAGGTCAGACAAGCTTTCACGGGTTGATGATTGCTCCGGCTCAAAATCTACAGTTTGACTCTTCCAGAAAACCCCGTTGTTGTCTCCTTGAGGATGGCTCCGAGGCATCATTATTTGGGAACCGTCGAATGGATTCGGGGCCCAGAACGGAACCTCGTTAAACACATCCTCTTTGAGCACATCCTGTGGGCTTAGCCTGTTGAGACCGCATCGTCCGGATCTGCCGACACGGCCTCGAGGCAGCAAAATCGATGGGATTAGCGGTGCAGCGGCACAAATGCTGCAAGAGCGACGGACCAAGAACACAGCTCCCATCAATGACCAGCCACTGAACCTACGGCTCCTGCAACCGGCATGCAGGCAAGCGGCGTCTTCGTGCCCGAGCAGTGCAGGCATCGTATCGACTGCAAGGGCCGGGTGCTGAGTCAGGTGCCCCGACTACGTAGCCTCAATAGCTTGAGGCACCCTGTCATACTACAAATATTTCGTTTCGCCTTCACCTATGGTGGCTTACCAGGTGCTCCCGGTGTTCTCGCTCACAAACCTTACGAACCTGCCTGGCCTCTGGGCAAGTTGTGCACTGCACGTCAAGCCCGGCAGGGATGCGGATACATGAAACGTGCCACTCGTGCATTGCATGGCAAAGTGCACCTTGCTGGCGAGGTGTGTCTGACGGCGTGGTTCGCACATCATCCAGCCTTTGGCAATTTGGGCAGAGTTAGAAAACCGAGAGCCAGCTCTTCCGCCCTCTCTTCTACACCGATGGAACGCTGAGACCCAAAGTTTCAAAGACTTCTGAGAAGTCTGGGTTCGGGGGTTTGAGGCGCCGCTCCCACTTGAGAGCTGCGCAAGCAGAAAACGGACAAACGAAGAGCCAGCACTTTCTCAAAGTTGCACCAAAACATTATTCCCTTCATAAGGGCTCGTGCTCCCCGTTTGAGCTCGGGGCATCTCGATGAGTCTCTCGGATTCCTCGACTTTGCGTACCTCAAATGGAGATCCCCGCATGCGGCCGTGCGGCCCCAACAGCTTTCTCCGGCTCAAGCTCCAAGTGGGTCATAGCTGTAACAAGACGAGCAATAACGCCTCCATAACAACTCAGCAGCACTAGTCATGACACTGAAACATAACAATGCCTTAGTGCAACAAGATACGGGGAGTCTTGGCCCCACAGCCCCCGAAAGTCCTTCGGCTCCTAAGCCGAGCGGCGCGATAGTCGTACCAGGACACCTCCAGTGCCCATGCCTGGAGCAGTTCTCGCAGTTGCTCTTCGAGCTGAGCCCTGTGTCTCCTGATTCTACCAAGTGCTTCCAAGTGCTTCCAAGTGCTTTTTTTTGCGATGTCTTCAAGTTTGGACTTCTCTGTGCGGGAACGTGAATTGCAGCACAGATTTTCAATGAAAACGCACCCCACCCAACTCCACGTGCAGGAAGGCCCTTGCCCTAAAGTTCAAGGAGCTACAGAGAGCTGACAAGAGGCACCAGCGAAGATGTAAAGATTACCAAGTGTGCAGCGTGTGCAAAAAATGTGTGCCACGCACCTCGCGCTCCGAAGATGGCGCGCGGAAGCGCTGGAGGACTTGCGCCACCTCAGCGAGGGCAACAGGACAGCATCGAGGCATAGAGGACTCTGAAAACCTGGACTCGACGTAGACGCATTTTGGTGCCCAATGGAGGCCGGTGAGCTGAACAATGATCGGTTGGTGGCAAAGGTGTCGCTGGACAAGGTGACCCGTGTCTTTCCATATATAGAAATAAATATATCCGCCGACCCCAGCGGCACCGGCTCGGCGTCATTGAAGACCCATAGTGTCCTCTTGACCCCTTACCGTGTCCCCTCTCACCCCTTAGCGTCTCCCCTCACCCTCAAGCCCAGCGCCCTGCCGCCCCCCCCCCCCCCCCCTTCCTCAAGCCCTACCCCCAACCCCTTTCTCGGGAATGTCCAAACCGCAAGCCCTACCCCCCAACCCCTCTCAAGCCCAATCCAGCGCCCCCCCCCCCCCTTCCTCCTGCCCTACCCCCAACCCCTTACCCGGCAATGAGGTGTTTCAGGGCTCCAGCGCATGCACGAACCTCAAGCCCTACCCCAACCCTTTACCTGAAAATGAAGTGTTTTAGGGGCTCCAGTGCAGCGGTGGAGGGGCGGGATCGTGGAGCAAGGGCAGCGGTGGGCGGCGGGGTTTGGGCATGCGTTGGAGCCCCTAAATCATGCACTGGAGCCCCATCAGGGGTGGAGGGGCGGGGAGGGCGGGGGAAGCAAGGGTAGCGGTGAGGGGTTGGGGATGTTGGCTCGCGACCCCGTCTGCCCAAACCCCCGCCGCCCTCAGGCCCGACCCAGGCCCCCCCCTTCGCTCCTGCCTCCTCACCCTTAAGCTACCCCCGACCCCTTAGCTCCAGTGTAATTAATGCCCAAACCTCAAGCCCTACCCAAACCCCTAACCTGGAAATGAGGTTTCACTTAAATAAAACTAAATAAAATGCATTAAACAAATTACAAGTAAGCACAAAAACTGATGAAAAATGCAAAACGACTGAAAACAAATTAAAATGAGTATTATTTTTATTAAGAAGAATTGATTAAAACTGATCAAGAATAATTAAGATTAATTAGTTTATGTAAATGTTTGTGAAACGTATCTATTTAAAATGATTCAAAAACATGAAAACAAATGAAAATTCATCAAAGAACTGTTAAAATCAAAACAATTTGATTTGAAAGTAATAAAAAAATTCATTAAAATATACTGAAAAAACGAAAAAACTTAATTCAAACTAATTAAAATTAATCAAATTTGATTTCAAATTATGAATTAAAATCATTTCAAAAACATACAATTAATTCAAAAAGTAATTTAAGTTAGATTCAAACTACATTCAGATCAACAACCTTGCAAAAGTTTAAAATTTTTTAAAAATTAAATCAATGAATTAAAATTAATGAAAAGTCATTAAATTATGTAAAAACTATTTAAATTAAGAAAAATCAATTAAAAAATTAAAATTAATTAATAAAAATTAATGAAAAGTAATTAATAATCAAAATCAAAAATAATTTATTAGTATCTTTAAAATTACGTAAAAAACACTCAAATAAATTGAAATTAATTTAAAATAAAAATTGAAGTAAATTAATATTAATTCACATTAATTTGCGTTAATTCAACTAATTGTAATTAATTAAAATGAATTAGAACTAATCAAAAAAATTGATAAATTAATTTAAAACAAAGAAAATTGAATTTAAAATTCAATACTGTTTTAAAAAAAACTGATGAGACCATTTAAAATTAATTGAAATTTAAAAAAAAATCAACTTAATTGAAAAAAAACTTAAAATACTCAAAATTAATCGAGATTAACGAATAATAATTAAAATTAATCTAAATTAATTAAAACTAGATAAAACTAATCAAACTTAACTAAATAGGTAAAATTAAGATGTAAAAAACTAATTTTTTTAATTAATCAACGCAAACAAAATTTTTAGTTAAAAATTAGTTAAAATGAATTAAAAGTTGCTTAAAATCGATTAAAAAATCATGTAAAAAAAAAATAAATAAAAAAAACTCAAAATTGTTTCTGGAAAAAGTCAAAATTACTCAAAGCATTTAAAATTAACTAAACTAATTGAAATTAATGAAAACTAATTAGAATTAATTTAATTTTAATATTAAAATTTATAAATTAAAATTCAAAAAACTGAGCAAATTCAATAAAATTCGTTAAACTTAATATTAAAATTAATCAAAATTAAGTAAACTTATTAATTAGTGTTTACTTAAAAAAAAAAAAAAAAAAAACAAATTAAATTAGCTAAAACTACTTGTCAATGTCTAAAATTGATTACTTTATTTTAATTTATTTTAATTAATTTGATGATTTAAATACATTTTTAGTTTGAATTAATTTTATGACTTTGAATGAGTTTTGAGTTAAATTTAATTGATTTTAAATTAATTTAATTAATGTTTTTAAATTATTCAATTTGATGAATTTTGATTGATTTTTAATTAGTTTTGATTAATTTTAATAATTTCAATTAATTTGAATTAATTTAATCAATTCTAATCAATTTTAATTAATTTTAATTAATTGCAAAAAAAATATAATTAATTGAAAAAATGATTAACTTGCATTAATTTTAATTAGTTTTCAAGAAATTTTCATTAATTTCAATTTAATTTCATTATTTTAATGAATTTGTATTCATTTTGCTTATTTATTTAGTTTTAATTTTTTTTTATTTCTTTCATTAATTTTAATTAATTTTAATCAATATTAACTAATTCTAATTAATTTAATTGAAAATTTGCTTAATTTCAAGCAATTTTAATTTTCTGATGAATTTTTACTTTTATTTAATTTTAACGAATTTTAATTAATTTTAATTGTTTTTTTACTGAATTTTAATTAATTTAATTAATTTTTATTAATTTTAATCAATTTTAATTTAATTTTAATTATTTTAATTAATTTGAATCAATTTTGATAAATTTCAATAAATTTCAATTAATTTTAATCAATATTAATTAATTTTATTAATTTAATTAATTTAATTATTTAATTAATTTTAATTTTAATTAATTTTAAATAATTTTAATGAATTTTAATGAATTTTAATGAATAAAAATAAATTTTAATAAATTTTTATAAATTTTAATCAATTTCAATCAATTTGAAATAATTTCAATTAATTTTAATAAATTTTCATTAATTTAAATTAATAAAATTAATGCTAATTAATTTGATTTATTTTAAAAAATTTTAATTAATTTAAAAAAAATTTAAATAAATTTTAATGAATTTTAATGAATTCAGGGTAGGTTGGGCTTCGCGATGTATCGGCCAATCGGTTGGATCGACACATGAATCGTATCGATCGCGTCGGCCCTCTTTTGTGTTTGCATGCATACAGACACACAGACAGACAGGCAGGCACAAAAGCAAACACAAACAGCCACACCACCTCTGAGCCTGAGTGTCCCCACCACCCCTAGGTTGACCACCTCAAATCCCTGCGCCACACATGCCACACAACACCGACGGCCGCCAGCTGCACGCAGCCAGACTTTTTTGCTACGCGCATCGCATCTCAAAGCGCGGGTTGTCGCAGAGCCACTTGCGCTTCCTGGCAGGTTGCCAAGGAGCAACGAAGGCCTTAAGAAGTCACGAGGCGTTGAGCCCTGAGAATTTACAGTAAGGTGGGGCCTAATTAGTGAGGACGCCATTAAGTCAGGTTAAAGGATGTCCAGGAGGCGAGTCCTTGAGATCCTCGAAGGCCCTGAAAACCTCGCCGGCCATCAGCGCCTGCAACGGTCGAGGTTGGTGGTCGAGGTGTCGGGGGGTTTGGAGCTCGTCGTTTCGGGTTTTGGCGTTGCGTGGACTTAGGAGTTTTAGAGCTTGAGCCTACAACGTGCTGCGCCTCAAGCCTCTATAGCGTGCTCCGAAACCCAGTGGATCGCCGCCAAGGTGCGCGTGGATGAGCGAGGCCCGGAGGCAAATGCAGTGCCGCTTGACCACGGCTATCGGGTATCCCAAAACCTCAAGATTTAATCCCTGTCAACACTACCGTGACCAGCCCCCGACAAGGCCCGGCAGAGGCAGAGCGGCCAGGCCCCCAAGGTCCCCAAGGTTTACTATTTCCACTCGGGCCCCCCAAAAGTATTGTGCTGATCCCAATCTTGGGAAGGGCTTTAAGCGACGACAACATTACACCTGAAACCCAAAACGCTGGACTCTAGAACATCCTCTCTCTCTCGAATCCCCGCGAATAGTGCAAGCAGGTGGCAGGCAACGGGTGACATCTTCGTAGAAGCTTCGTGGACGCAAGGACCTCAAGGAACGGTTGCAAATTGGGCTGTTCGGCCGATGGTCGGTGAAGCCTGCTTAGGTCCTACACCTTCAGACATTCAGACATGAGCCGCCTGGAATCCAGGAGTCTCTTCATCCTCCATTCCGGCAACTCTCACACAGCATGGCGATCGGTCTTTTCACGCAGGTGCTGAAGTGCCGCAGAAACTGCAAGATCCCTTGCTTTCCAAGCCCGCCAGATCCTGAAGCAGGATCTGGATCAGCTGGGAGCGCTGATGCCGTTGCTGCTACTGTTGCCGTCAGTCACTGGAGGTCGAACTTCATTGGCCACAAGCCTAAAGCCTCAAGATTGTACCGTAGCGGCAACAGTTTGGAGACGCGCCCGCCCTCGAGGCAAGCTTTGTTGAACTGCAGCAGAGTTCTCGCGGTGGACCAAACTCGCTCTATGGAGCCGCTGGCCCCGGGGATCGCCAAGTATTTTCGGGCAACTGGGGCTAGATAGACTGCCATCGGCCCACCTTTTTTGACACGGTCAGCCCAAATTGCAAGCGGATCTGCATTGAGCGGCGCACTCGGGGCATTGAAATGCAGCTGCAAAACTTCCTGCACCGTCTGCCGGAAATCTCGGGAGTCAGCCGGAATTGGAACGACCTGGTTCAAGTGAGCACGTCCGCGCTCCAAAAAGCCAGCCATCCCATCAATTGGGCCACGGTCAGGCGCCCTCTCCCTGGGCGCAGGCACTGGTGGCATATCTGGCACACCTTGTTCGAGGATTAGGTCGCGTAGAGCTGTCCTGACTGACCTGGCGGTCAAAAGAGCAAGCAACACATCGTATCGGCAGAAATGCAGACTCCACTACGAAAAGGAGAGCCACACGGTATGTGAAAGGTTTAATAATAAAGCCCTGGCGACTGCCGCTTGGCCACAGTCATCCACCCAAGGTCCTTGTACCTGGGGTCCAGAGCAGCAGCGATCTCCAGCTCGCGCATGGAGCCCTCTAGATGGCGTTTGTTGTATTCCAGGTCATTGCGGAGGCCTGCGCGGAAATTGCGTATCGCAGGTAGTAGGTCTGCATCCGAGACGGCCACCAACTGTCCATCTGCAGCATCCGCGACCTCCACAACAGCTGCAGGTTCAAGGTCTTTTTCCTGAGGCCGACAAACCAGCAGCTATAGAAAAAAAAACATTGAAATCACTTTTTGCACGCCAGTCAATCAACTCTATTGCAAAAAAAAACAGACTACGCTACGGCCAAGTCTCTAACGTATGAAGCAATGGCAAGACGCTGCTGCCTTTGAAGGCATTCCCCTGCATCAGCTGGCTGCAACAGAACACTGGGCGCAAGACGCCCGCCAGCTGACGAGCCAAGCGGAAGTCATCCAGGGCAACGCCAGCTCCTCGGGGCAGCTTGTCCCCGTAAACTGACAGCCAGTCCATGATCGAGGCTTGCATCCGGGTGAAGGTATCTAACATGAAGAATGTGCTGTTCCACTTCGAAGAAGAATCCAGGGGCAACTTAAAGATCCGGCTATTGTGGCGTCGCAAGATAACCGTCAAGCTCTTACGAAGCTCTTCGTGCCGGTCCAAGTGCTTGATGAATGCCCTCAAGCGTTCGCAGAAGTCGTATACCTCCGGCACCGCATTCTCATGCATAACCCACACAGGTGCCCGATCTCTTTGGCGCCGCACGGGGTGCAGCAGGTGCGTTGGCCCCAAAGCTAGAATGTGCGCGAAGCACCGTAGCGAGCGCAGGTTCAAAACCGCCGGGACATTCGAAGCCTTTGGAGTGTTGTCGCTCTGGATTGCCCAACAAACCTCAGTGATGTCATCGCCCAGCATGTCGCGACATACTGACAAGAGTCGCTGCCCTTGGTTCTGCGCCGTTTCCGGCGTACCCAGAATGTCTGTGTACAGCAAGAAGCTTCGTGGCTCAAAATTCTCCGTGAGGCCGTGCAGGAGAACTCCAAAATAATTATGATCGAAAGGGGATGGCCAGCAGTCAATTTCTGCCACAAGCAGCTTGTCAACCTTCTTGCCCACGCGCCGCAAGCCCAAAACGGATTTCTTCAAGAGCTCGGACTGCTTTTCAAAATAGGCGTCGACAATGCGAGCCGTCTGGTGGTGGTCTGGCCTCAGCTTCGTCTGCACTAGCATCCCTACGGGCGAAAACACGACTAGTGAGGTAGTTGGATTCCTTACAACAACGCATCATAAGTTCAGCGGCATCCTCGCCCGCGGATTCAAAATGCTCAACGCATGTGCCGCGCCGCTGCTTTCGAACACACGCATGCAGCGCAGATCCTTCACCACAAAGCCCAACGTCAGCAATTCCTGAATTCGTTGCTGAGTCGATGCGTTGTAAGGCGGTCCAGCGCGCAAGTCCTCAGGGTCCTTCAGAACGCCATGGTGCGTTCTGCAATGTTCCCACAAGTTGGTGGTGGCCCTGCTGGCACCATATTTTTTTACCCCGATCAAATTCCAAGTATCACGCGGCGTCGGAGTCTTGTCTTGGGTCAACGGGCAGCAAACACGACAGTACCTGGTCGGAGGAGGGCACAGCAAGAGCGAATACATTGAAGCTCGCACTTTAAGTTTCTTTGTAACGGCTGCAGCCTGAAAAAATTATGCAAGGACACGCAACGCAAACCCTGGCGCAGAGTGCAGCAGGTAGAAATGCCCCCAAATGCCACCGTCCTTGTCTTTCGGTGTGTGCACATCGGGTTTGTCGGCCGCCTGACGCAACCGGGAAGCCGCTGTTCGATGTTTTGATTGGTTGTTTCATCACACAAGGTAAACCTTTGGAAAGCATGGCCTTGCGAGCCTCCTCAGCTTCCATTTCTTTGACCAAGGAAACTAGAATTTTGCAGAACACTGCAGGCTGCGTGCGGGCGATGTGCTTGCCGACCAGCAAGGCACGGTTGTCCTCAGACATCTGGGCCATGATCTTTCGAGCAGCGCTGCTGTCAACCGCTGGCTTCTCGGGCGTCATCTCATCCTCTGCGGCAGATTCCCTGCGCTGTTTTGTCGGGGTGGAGGCATCAGCTTCCCACTCAGAATCAGACGGCGCAAGAATCTGCAGCTCAGCTGGCTCTTGCTTGACTGGCTCCTGTGGCACAGGCTCGCACTTTGCTTGCGGCGGGGCTGACTGCTGAGAACTTGCCATAGCTCTGGTCCGAAGCTCTTGGCAATGCTTTTTCAACCGGACAACAAGCTCTTCCTTGTTTCCACGGTCGTCGAGGCCGCGTTTGCGAATTTCATCTCTCAGGTCAGTGACCTTCTGTCGCGGCATAGCCCCTAGCGTCCATGGCAACTCTTGGCTGTCCATGGCTTTGCGGAGTTCCCACTAACTCACGCAATGAAAAAACTAGCTCCTGCAAGCAGTGGTCTGATGGAATACCTCTATTCTGCACCCTCTAGATATTGAGTTCCTTGAGGCGCCGGCTTCCGGCAATGAAGCCAAAGCCCTGAAAACATAAGTCTAAAGACAGACCTCCATATCAACAACGACCCCCATCGCAAGTGAAACTGTTCAAGGAGAAACGGCAGCAAGTTTTCCACCGTAATCCATGACATGGACGTTCAAGCTTTGTCTGGAAGTGTTGGCAGGAGGTACAAACACACACTTGATTGGAAATTCGCTGAGGCCCATGCTGAATCAGAGGCGTGCCACGGCGAAGAAGGCGCTCTGCCCTCAGTAGCTTACAGCTGCGGCTTGCAGTCTGTTGCAGTGCTGACTCTCGACAAACAAACTTGACTAGAAGTGGCACCTATGATTGCCACAGCCTTGCGACATGCAGCAAGCTCTTGTAAGCACGCCAAAACGGTGCCAAACGCTATGCGGGCAGTGTGGAATGGCGTCGAGCGTTGTCGACCTGACTACACTAAGAAGGCCGGCGGCCAAGGGCTCTGCCCTCAGTAGCTTACACCTGTGGCTTGCAGTCTGTTGCAGTGCTGACTCTCGAGAAACAAACTTGACTAGAAGTGGCACCTATGATTGCCACAGCCTTGCGACACGCAGCAAGCTCTTGTAAGCACGCCAAAACGGTGCCGGCGGCCAAGGATTGTGCCCTCAGTAGCTAGTACACCTGTGGCTTGCAGTCTGTTGCAGTGCTGACTCTCGACAAACTTGACTAGAAGTCGCACCCATGAGTGCCACAGCCTTGCGACACGAAGCAAGCTCTTGCAAGCACGCCAAAACGGTCCCAAAATGCTACGCGGGCAGTGCGGAATGTCGTCGAGCGTTGTCGACCTGACTACGCATTGGGCGGAGTCTAAGCTGAGATCAAGCAGCAGCTGCCAGGGCCTTTGGCGCCTTTCACAGCACAGGGCGACGGTGGATCAGTCGGCAGCTTCGTAAAGCTCCACGAAGGCGACCCACATGTACATGTCCTGTTCTTCGTCCAGTCCAAACATTTCCTCCTTGCCATCGAAAGCCTCGGCGATGAACTGACGGAAAAGTGGATGGCTGCGCGCCGCTGAGATTTCATCTTCGGCGGCGGGCGCCTTGCGGGCACGCTTGGAAGCGGCAGGCTTTTTCTTCGCTTTCGCCTGCTTTGTGGGGGCTTCCTGCTGCTCACTCTCCACTGCCAAAGCTGGACGCTTCATTCCCGGCTGCTTCTGCTGATCCTCCTCTGGCACCAGTGCCTGGCACTTCGCATCCTTATCAATGTCGTCTGCAGGCTCCTGTTGCTGTTGGTCAGGCACCGGCGGCGCCGCCTTGCGCTTGGCACTCTGCAACTGCGGCTGCAACGGCGGCACCGCGTTGTACCGCTGGAAGCAAACGCCCAGCTCACACTGGAAGGCGCCCAAAGCCTTCGAGGCTTTCAGCTCCAGAACAGGATCTGCAGTAGTGGAAAACAAGAAGGAGCTCTCCAGGACGTGGATCTGCGCGGGCCTGTCCAAGCCCTCGTCACCATCGTCCAGTGAAGCCTTGTACGCCGGGTCCAGGAAGTGCAAGCTGGCGAACAAGTCGGCACCTGAACAGCGTGTTACACATTAGTGTTTCGAGCTCAGGGGAAATGAGGCATGAATACAAATCACAGCCCGCCTTCCCGAAGTGGCAGGAACAACTTCAGGGCTGTGCTGGCTCCTTCCATAAACTGCAACATGATGGCCTTGCTGTACTCGCTGCCCTTGGCCAACTCGCTCTCAGACAACCACTTCCCGGCAAGAGAAATGACGGTGTCCCCTGCTGCGAAGTCTTTAGCTGGATACACGGCCAAGTGGTTCTCCTTCAACCTCAATCGGGCAGTGGTTTGAAACAGACGTCACTTAAGGCGATCTGACAAGGCTCAGGTCATGCTAGGACGAGTGGCAAGCTGGGGTAAACGATCAAGGAGTGCTCCACCATGGACCGTACCATCAGAATCTTAGGGCACGCAGAGCGCATTGTGTCAACAATGCGCTGCTCAGGCGTCCACTCCCGAGAAAAGCATTTTCTCGGGGATCTGCTTTGCGCGTGGTCTTTCGGGCCATCAGTGAGGAAGGCCCCGGGGCCATCCGTGTGAAGTGGGGATTTCTGGTGTTTTTCAAAGTTGGTAGTGAGGACACGCCAAGCACTGGTCCACTGCTGGCACAAGGTCGCCAACTCGCTCGGAGCGCTGTTCATGGTAAACACGTCCCACTGGGCGGCGGTTGCGTTGAGGGACTCAAGGGTCTCCGTCGTCTTCGACAACGTCTGCTTCAAGGGGCGGCCTGCAGGTCTCGGCAGCAGGGGCTCGGCCTCGTCCATGAGTGCTTCTGCTTTGCTTTTCAGCGCCGCGCCACGCGAGTGGCTGGCTATCACACCACCAACATAGGCAGCCGAAGGAACCAGCTCAAGCAAAGCTTCGAAAAGCTGCCCTTGAGATGCCTCCACTTCCGCGATCAAGATATCCTTGTCGGACTTGCCCAGGCCGAGGAAATCTTGCAGCAACCATTTGAAGAACACCACACCGAAGCTGTCCGGCGCCGACACCGCGTGGCGGTGGACTGACCTCAACGTGGGCCGAAAGTCACACGGCGCCTGCGTGGAGCGGCAGGACGCCGCCCATTTGGCCATTGCCTGGGCCCACTCAGGGCCAGTCTTTCTGCAAGCGACCAATATTTGCAAGACGGTACCTGCTCCAAATGGCGGCTGGTCGGGCAAGTTCACCACGCGGCGTCTCACTTCCATCGTCCCCTGCAGTCGTTGCAAACACATCAGCTCAGTGGACGTCAGTATCTCCTGAGCTTGCGCACCGCTCCGGAAGCCTGGACAAAAAGGACCCTAGGCCCTGCGCTAGCATTCTGAAGCCAGGTGATACTGCCCAGGCACCGCCACCGGGAGAAGAATCACCAGCAACTCGCTGGTCCAGACCGGGTCCAAAACCGCTTCCACTGCAGCCGCTAGCACACATTGGTCCTTTGCAATCTATCTATCCGATCAGCTCCCTCTCTAAGCATGACCCCATTAGTGATTTGCTGAGCCGCTTGCCATATAGACGACCCGGTGTGTGTGATTTCACAAAAGAGATCTGTGATGTCACGGTCATCTGCGGCTAAGGACCGCATGTGTGATTTCACAACAAAATGTGTGATTTCACAAGTAGCTCACACCCCCCCCCAACCCCCAAGCGGACAATATCGCGACAGCCTTAAACCCCCTGAAGCGGGCTTGCCCCCTCTTCAGGGAGGCTTGAGGGGGGCATTGGGAATCAAAGGGCTTTTCCAACCCCCCCTTCAAGGGGGCTTGAGGGGGGGGGTTGGGAATCAAGGCTTTGAGTGCTTTTTAATGAACCCCCCCCCTTCAAATTCAAAGGGGGATCCAAATAAACGCGAGCACAATGCATCGCTTGAAGCCTTTTTCAACCCCCCCTTCAAGGGGGCTTCAGGGGGGGGTTGGGAATCAAGGCTTTGAAGGCTTCTCCAAGCGAGGGGCTTGGGAATCAAGGCTTTGAATGCTTTCCAACTCCCCCCCCCCCCTAGCTCCCTTAAAAACCCCTAAACCAACTTTGCGAGCACAATGTATCTGAGCACTGGGACCCCACTTTGAGCCCGAGACACCCAGAAATGACTTCGAAAAGTATTCCCGGCAGCCCATCACCCTATCAACAACTCCTTTCTCCTCCCAGTCCTCTTCTGCTCCTCTGAGGGATGGAAGATTGAAATCAATGCAGGTCACCTCGGCTTTCGACGACGAACACTTGCACAACAGCAGAGCGCACATGCTTGGGCACAGTGGCCGGCAGTATCACCTGCAATTTCTTGGATCTAGAATTTCAGGCCCCAGTGACAACCTTCTTCCCATTGGCCAAATCCAGCCACGTCAGTGGCACCTTGTCTTGCCCTGGTCGCAAGTCCGTGATCTGGAAACGGCGAGCCGCCTGATCCAGGGAGAAATCATACGCATTCGCAAAAGAAGTCGACTAGTGACAAGGGAAAGCCGCCCAAGGTCCGGCGCTGAAGTAGCGTCTTTTTGTGCACACGGCAGAAAGACCCCAGCCCCAACCTGCCTCCTGCTGCTTCTGCTCCTGCTTCCTCTTGTGGCTTCCGGCGATGAGCTCGCACGCCTCGGAAACCATCTCGGCACCTTTGTCCCGGGCGTGAAGCCAAACATTTTCCACTTGTTTTCGCAAGAGTTGCATCTGCACGCCCATGATGTCCTCGATTGTTTTGTATGCAACGAACAAGAAACCCTGAACAAGCAGTCTACCACTGTCAGCTAGCATCAGACGAAGGTCCTCTTTTTTTTGCAAGGCATCATCCAGCTGCTTGCGCTGCTCTCTTATTTGCTGTGCCAGCTCTGCTTCCTTGGCCTTCTTGGCTGTCTCTGCTTCCTGAGCCTTCAGGCGTGTGACCAGTGGCCACGTGCGGACAGGCTGATTGGCCTTCAATACGCCATCCAGGAGACCAGCTGAAAATGCATCTAGCACCGCATTTTGCTCCCGCTCAGACAAGTGGAGCCCGGCTGCAGGCTGCTCGTAAACAGCCTGGAGGCCCGTGAACAAAGCAGGAAAAGCTGCGCCCAAGGCAAAAGCCTATATACGACCCCCAACCAGACCCCTCCGCCCAAGCCTTCGCAAAAGCAAATGCCAAGTCCTTGACTTGCGCGCGCTTTGCAGAATCCACCTTGGCAATGCTAATGCCAGCGGCGGCCTTCGTCAACTCGGCCGATGTGGCCTTCTCATGATTCTCGAGCCAGCTCTCGATCGCCTTGTGGACCTATAACAGCTGTCGGCAGAAACTGCGCGCGTTCTAAGTGCATGTATCAGGTTGCAGGGTTGAAGTTCTCGCAGGCCCTCTGTTTCATGCCCTGGCCGACGACATGAACAAATGTAGCACGGTCTACGGGACGTCTGGAAGGGCAATCTGGCGCAACATGCGCTGCCAGGCCTCGGCCACTATTCGCCTCACAAAGGCTAGCTGGCACGCGGGCTGCATGCTCGTCGCGCCGGACCGCTCCCTTTCCGACGGCAGCAGCAGGGGCGGCTTCCACCAGCTTTTTGGGAAGATCTCCGCCTAGCATCGCAGGAGAACGCCAGGAGACAGGCAAGATCTCTACCCGTCCTACTGTGCTTCCAAGCATTTGCCATGCCAGAAATTCATGCCACACTCAGGGTCCAGGGTCCAGGGCTCAAAGCATCTTATACTCCAACCCCGCCCCAATTATTGGGCCCTCCTTGCTGCGCCGCAAAGCATCCAAGCGGCATGCCCATAGCGCGACTGCGCCTCGAGCAGCACTGCCAAGCACTGCAGAGACACTCGCTTGAAGATGGAGCGCAGTTGCTTCCATCCGAAAATCTTCTCATCATCGGCCAAGCCAGCAATCTCTTTTCGCAGAAGCTGCTGAAACCTTACATCCAGGAGGGAGACTGAAAGCTCAGCGGAGCAAAGCAGAAAAACCATGGATCAGCCACGCAGCTCCTGTAGCGTCCAATTTCTAGCATGTGCCAAGCACAGCAGCTGGACGTATGTGAAAGCTGTTGTCGTGATCAAATTCTTCGCGCAGCGCGCCAAGCCTAGAGGGTCTTGCACAGGTTACATAGACATTGGATGGCTTTCCGCGCCCCCACGCCCACGCGCATCATGGAATCATGGATCAGAAGTCTCGAGCCTGCCACACTGGCCTGCGTGAGGGTCATTTCCTCGATGGTGCACGGAACCTTGGCCATCATCGCCAAAGCCCACTTCCACTCGTCCGTGGCAGCTTGCTCCTGGTTGTGGAAGCCTGGGCGTGGAAGCACGCAACGAACCCGGCAAGTCAGGCTTGCACACACAATAAGTTTCCGACACCACAATGCGATGCCATACATGGCCCTGGCCCGGTGATGTCCGGACACAAAGGTGTACATCCCCGGCTCCACCGTCTCCTTTCGCAGCTTCAGCCTTGGCGGCCAAGTAGTAAGACGCATGGGCATGCAGCCGCCAAGCGCCAGCTGGAATCACTAGGAGCAGAGCTCACATGCGGAGAAGCAACTGTGCGGACCATTGCTTCTCAGCGCACAGCTGCCGAGTCTTTTCACACATTGTGTGCAAAGAGACCTCCCTCCAGCCAGCATCCAGACCTGGTTGAGGTTTGCAGAGTCTCAGCCGATCGCTGCTGAACGTGGCACATGGACAGTACAAATTTGAGATCCTGACCACTGGAAGAAGAAAGCTGATAGAGCGGTAGAAAATCATTGTCTTCTTCACGCCCCAGATCCATGAGGTATTCACGGAAAGCGGCGCTCTGCAAGGCAGCATCTATAGCTGCGGCATCCTCGCACGGAGGCTTTGGTCTCAAGAAAAAAGTTGAAACACAATGGCTGAAGAATCGCGGTTACTTGGCCTGGCCGAGTATGAAGGCGACGATGGGGTTTTCGCCGACGGGGGTCTCGACCTGACCCACGGCTTCCGTGTCCGACATCCTGCCGCTCTCAAGTGTTGAAGGGCAGAGGCTGGTTACTTGCGCCTATGCCCTCGGGGCATAGGCACAAGTAGCCTGGGGCAAGCACAACAAACCCAGGTTACTTGCGCCTGGTGAGGGTTGCTTGCGCCTATGCCCCTGGGGCATAGGCACAAGTAACCTCGTGGTTCCTGTGTGAAACTGCAAAAATCAAGCAGGTCCTGGCTCGTGCTGCACGCACTACAGCAGCAGCAAGAAAAACGCCATACTGAGAGCCAAGTGCCGCCAAGGTCACGTCAAACTGTCTCAAGACGCTGTGCCAAGACATGTTTGCTGGCTGACACCACTGCTGACGCAAGACAAGCTTGCTGACACTGATTGGCATCACTGCTAACGCAAGACTGATTTCCTCACAACCGCCTGAACCCCAAACAGGCGTCATGGCAGACAGCTAGCAATTGCCAGCTAAGCCCCTGCTAAGGCCTGTGGCTACTTAGTTAACTCCGTCAATAGAGCAACGAACAGTGTTGCAATGACGTGGGTGCAAAAGGCATTGCCGGCCAAACTCTGGACCAAAGATGCATCCTGATCTCGAAGCTCAGCCATCTCTGACAGAGTCACGCCCTGCAAGGCTGCCATTTCCCATGGGTTCATCAGCCGGTTTTGGTACCAAAACACGCAGTTAGGTGTAACGCATGGCGTGCAAGCACGCAGTACGATAGCGCGGTCAACACTCTGATCTAGGCCAAAGACCCAATCATCGAATGACTCGTCAACCTGACCTTCTTTCTGGAGGTAGGCCATGCGACTTACGAGCAGTCGCATCTGCTGGCGGGTGAGCTTCTGGGCAGCAGGCACGTTGGACAGTCTGGCCCTCAACGAAGCTAAGGAATCAGTTGCGAGCCCATGCTTCTTCTCGAATCTCCAGGATCGCACCAGCCATCTCTTGCCCTTTGAAGCTCGCACTCCCCGACCCCGCGAGCGACTTCGAACCCAAGGAGGCAGGCTGTCCAAGACTTGTTGCAAGGATGGCCTGACATATCCTTGGAGGAGAGCCGGAACTTTCTGGAAAACTGCCTCCGGCCTGCCACGGGCGCAGCTGGGAATGCGCTTCCTGAAAATCATATAGACCCGACATCGGCTTTGGGGCCGAAACTGCATGGCATTCAACTTCGCATGGGCGCTGTAGTACCCGGCTTCAAACATGAGCTGGAGCCTGGCGTGAAAGCAACGGCGATAACGCATTGCAGTGCGGACTAGGGACAACGCCGGGTAGACAAATTGAAAGAGAAAGAAAGAAAGCGTCTTGCTGCTTTGTCTAGGGACACTGTTCGCAAAGCTGCCTTGCAAATGCCCGGGACATTCTCCATGATCACCCAGCTTGGCTGCCACTGCTGTATCAACTGCAGGGTAGTGTGGAAAGTTCTGGCCGAGACACCATGGTTCGGATCTTGGAGATCAAAAGGCTTTGGGTGGTTGTTCAGCGTGGAGAGATCTTGACAGGCAAAACCGCATATCAGAATTTGTGGCGCTTGAGGCTTCACGAACTTGCGTGTCTTGAAATCGAAGCAGGGCTTCCTCAGCATGCGAATGTCCCCAAAAACATGGTCCACCTGCAGCCGTTGGTGCTTACGTGCTAGAAGCAAGGAGCGCTTGACAGGATCAAGCTCGGCACAAAAATAGCGGAACTGCAACTCCGAAGACATGTGCAAGCTTGGCCAAACCTGCAAAGCGTAGTCTGCGATGTACTGCAGCATGTCTAGCCCGGCACAAAGCGACGCTACCGTCACGCATCCAATCTTCTCAAGGTCTTGGCGGTATGACTGCACGGCATTTTGAAGCAGCATGGACACGAAGTGGCATAACTCAGCAGCCATGGCGCAAAACGCGCCTCTTGCTTGACTAGATGGGTCCCTTACTTATCTTGTCTCCTTGGGTCACTGCAGCATGCTACCATGTGATTGTGGCTCGGCCATTCTGAAAACATTCATGTACATTCAAAGGATGCCAAGGATCAACTTACTTGAGGAAAAGAATTGCGGCCCCGGGGCTGCAGAACATGACCAAGCTGACATGATCCAGAGACAGCTGGGCCACGGAGCCCTCTACGGTCTTCTGCCCGGAGAGCGTGCGCGCCAGCCTGGGGCGTGGCATGTAGTTGGGGTCCGCACCTAACAGCCCACCGGTCACCACACGACAACCCGGTTCAACTAAACCATAGCCTTGCCCCGGGCAGCGGGCCCCGGCAGCGGGCCCCGGCAGCGGGCCCCGCCAGAACGCTGACATTCGCTAAACTCCGGAGGGTATTCCTGGCTGACCCTGTTTGATGCCTAAATCTTGGGATGTTCCCCCTTATACCTACTTTAATCCCATAATCCCTATTGGGGACGAACCTAAAACCCTAAACCCCACACCCTAAACCGTAAACATCCCTTAATCCCCAAGAACCTCCTGGCCCGGACCTCCACAAAGGTCCAAAAGCGCGCGGAGTTCCGGATGAGCCACGCCTGGCCACCGCAATGTCGGTGTTTTTTCGGGCCCAGGTTCACGTTTAGGGTTTCGGGGTTTAGGGGTTTAGGGGTCTAGGGTTTAGGGTTTAGGGCTTAGGGTTGAGGGTTTGGGGCCGTGGGCCTGTAGAATCGCTTTTGTCGGACGAAGTTAAAGGTTTGGGGTTTAGGGTTTAGGGTTAAGGGTTTAGGATTAGGGGTTTAGGATTAGGGGTTTAGGGTTGGCCTGCTACACTCGAAACCCAGCCCCAACCCTGAACACCCTAAACCGGAACCATATAGCCACGTCCTACTTCCGTGTCACCCAAAAGGTCAATTCTTCAGTCATCCGCTACTACAAGCTGCCACTTCTCAGCCTGATGATGTCTCCCGATGCTTAGCTCTGGTCATCTAGTCTAATGTTAACCTCGTATTATTGAACCCCCTGATATTAAAGTGCGCCAGGGGTCCCGGCCGCAATAATAAAGCCCTGGGAATAAAGTACGCCAAGTCGGGGCTGGTTTTTTTTGGGGGAGTTTGATTGAAGGGGGGCTCTAAGGAAAGGAATCCTTATTCAAAGGGGCCCTACTCTATTTGGGGGGGTTTGATTGAAGGGGGGGGGGGGGGTGGGGTTTATTATTACGAGGTCAACATTACGGTGCCCCCGCACTCTTTTTCATCTGATCGCATCAGGCGTTGGAACCGGCAAATTGTCAAGAGGCAACATCTTGTGTCCCTCAAACGCATCCCCAAAGGCCGCTGCATGGTTGAGGAGGGGTGTTTTAGAGTTTGGACTTTAGGGTACCCTCTGCAGCCCCCAAGCATTGATCAACTGGCTGAACCGCAAGCAACCCTGAAGCGCTAGCTGGCGGCCCGAAACCCCGAGCAGGCGCCCTCAGAAACCCACAAAATTTTCCCCACTACGACGTTTCACGAGTTCCAGCTAATACCAGCAGCCTTGTGCCGGGGAGAACCATGCTCAGAACCCAAGGCGCTGCAGCCACGAGAGCTAGACTCTGGCCGGTCTTGCTAGCCTCAACCCCGCAACTGCTCCAGGGCCTTTGTGAGGATCAGGTTATCCTTCTCCAGGCGAGCAGCTTTGGCGCGTAGGCTGAGGTTCTCCTGACGTAGGGCCGGGACGTCGATCTCACGCAAGGCCTGGATCGCCTTCCATTCGCGCACTGTGAGTCCTCAGTGTAGGCGAAGATTCTTCGGAACCCCATCAACCTAAACCCCCCCCCCCCACACTTGCTGTCTGCCGAACCCTGACTCCATATCGGCCAGACATACGAAATACTTTTCATCCAAAGACATCAAATCTTCAAGAGCATGAGCGCATAAACGTGCTGCCAGGCTACTCGGGCGGATCTCCTTGTCATCACCAGTTTTCTGGGACTGCTTCTCACGTCGGGTTTCTTCTCGACAAGATGTCTTGCGCTTTGCAACATCGCTGCCATCATCCTCCGAGTCCGCCGAGCCCTCCTCCTCGAGCTTGACGAGAGACGACTCGGCTAGCTTCAGCTTGAACTTGCCAGGGCGGCAGTCCACACTGCTCGGCTGCGAAGGCTCTGCGACAAGACACGCGACCGGGACCGCCTCACAAGTCTGTCGAGAATTTAGAAAAAAGCCCCAGGACGAGGTGCTTACATGAACCTTTTGCCCTGGACCGGCCTGGGGCTGCACGCGCCGTCTCTTCTTGCCAGCTGGCGGCTCAGCACTGGGGGAGCGGTACCTCCTGTTGATCCTATGCTCGGGCGTCTGAAAGTCCGACATGGCGCGCGAAACGAGTTCTGAACCCTTTAGAACTCCGCCTACCTCGAAGCATTCGTATGAGCGCGTGAAGCGTCTAGAAGCTTCAAGAAACTCATGGATGCCGTATCTCAGCTACAGCTACACCGCACTGACCACTCCACTCAGAATCATGCCCTCAGGGATTGCGACGACGTCGCATGAGCACGTGAAGGGTATACAAGGTTCAAGAAACTGATGGAGGCCATATCTCGGCAACACCGCACGGACCACTCCACTAAACTTGAGCACGGCGGCCATGTGACGGTTGAGGGTTTGGGGTTCAAGGCGCAATTTCCTGAAGGGCATCCGTCTCTGCAGGACCCGTAAGGGCAGCCAGGGGCAGGAGAAAAAACAAAGAAGACCCTGAACTCTGCGATTTCGCTGATGCCTATTGCTGTACCCTACATACACTCACCTGAGCAACCTGTGGCCAGGCTTTGAAGTCACAGTCTTCGATCGAGTAGCCTCGTACAGGGGCCTATATGTCAGCTTATAAAGGTTGGTACAAGCCCCAATGACGAGGCCATGAGAACCGGCCCCATGGAAGTAGCGAAGCCCTCAGCCCTACAGGCAATAAACCCTAAACCCTTGCCTGGCGGCGGCTGCAGCCAGCGTTGCGCACGGGTACCCACGTAGGGCCTGGTGCGATGATAGAACTTATAAGGCTTTGAGGCTGTAGTAGTTTCACTTTCGACGTCAGTTTCCGCTGGATTGTCCCGCTTTAAAGAGTGCCGCCTAAACCTCAAACCCTACACGCTAAACCCCAAACCGTAAGCTTTAAACGCTAAACCCTACAGTGAACCTTAAACCCTAAACCCCAAACCCTAAACTCTAAACCCAAAAAGAGACCCTGATTTAGGAACATGACATGTAGATTTCTTGTCTTTGCAAGGAGTATCGGAACGACAGACGTCAACTCTTTCAATTTCTCTCTGCCTGCGCCAGGCTCTTGACATTCGAACATACCTCGCGGGTACCCGCGCAGGGCGCGGGTACCCGCGCAGGGCGCGGGTACCCGCACCCGCGCGGGTACCCGCGCCCCACGCGGGCACAAGCACCCTCACCGCGGTTACTGCACCCAGCCTTGAACTTTTTACGGATCGACTTTAATGTTTTAAGCAGACAACTCCTTTAGCGACACCAGATGTAAATTTGACTGTGTCATTGAAGGAAAGACATCAATTCCCATTCAAGGTAGGCGTGGGTACCTGCACAGAGCGCGGGTACCCGCGTCGGGCGCGGGTACCCGCGTGGGGCGCGGGTACCCGCACGGGGCGCGGGTACCCGCACGGGGCGCGGGCACCCGCGCGGGGTGCGGGTACCCGCGCGGGGTGCGGGTACCCGCACGGGGTGCGGGCACCCGTGCAGCGGGTTTTCTTTCTCGCCTGATGAGCTGCAAGGAAAAACCACCTTTACCTTGAAAGATTCTACAACCGAAAGCGCTAGGTAGGTCTTATATTGTGTTCCATGGCCCCCATGCCCTGAAGCCATAAACCCCATCCCTGAAGCACCTTACCTCCGACGTCCCTGCAAGCCTCAACCCTGCAAGCCCTATAGATACCGTCCAAGGAATCAAGAGGGCCGCCTGGCCATGGAGGGCATGTAGCGCCACTGAGGCAGCTGTGGAGCCTGGGTAGATAAGGAACAATTGGGGTTGAGTGTTAGGGTTGCGGCCTCGCTAACCTCCACAGTACCCTTCCATCTTGGACGCTACATCTAAAGCCTCGCAGGCAGGGCAATTACTTTTGGTAGGGCGGGTGGTATTTCGGGTTCAGGGTTTCGGTTTTGTACGGCGCAAAAGCCAAGCCCAACCCACGCACATCCAGTAGCTTTCCGGCCTTACCTGCAACCCCGCCCGAAGCGTGCTGACTGGTGGCCGGTTCCTGAAGCTTGAAGCCATCAGCGAAACCGAGGTCTCCTGAATCTGAGAGAGGAAGACGTGACCTTAACACCCTCCAGAAGTTTTAGCCCTCTCCCCACATCTTAAACCCTGAAACTTACATACGCCCTAAACCCTAAACCTTTCCTAAACCCCAAACCCTACACCTTACATGAACCCTAAACCCTAAACCTCACAGAAACCCTGAACCTTACACGATGCAGGGTGCCCGACAACACAAAGAGCCCCCCCCCGTAATCTGAAGACCCTAAACCCTAAGCCCTGTGAGATTCCCCTACAGACCTCGAACCCTAGTACCCTGAGGTCCTCCTGTGGGTTTAAGACTGAGGGCTTCCGGGTTGAGGATTGAGGGGTTTAGGAAGTGTTAAGGGTTTAGGGTTTAGGGTTTAGGATTTAGGGTTTAGGGTTAAGGGTTAAGGGTTAAGGGTTAAGGGTTAAGGGTTAAGGGTTAAGGGTTAAGAGTTAAGGGTTTAGGGTTTAGGGTTTAGGGTTTAGGGCCCAATCAGGGCTACAAGGAGGATTTTTCGAGGACCGAAGGGCTAAGATTTTTTTCGGGGAGGCGCGGCTTTAGGGATTAGGGTTTAGGGGGCTTGAAGCTCAGGAAAACCTGGCCGCGCCTTGGCCACCCCTCCCTGCCTCCCGGCCCTGCCCCTGCTGGCCCCCTGGCCCCCCCTCTAATATAGGCGTTACTACCCCATACTTAGGGTTTAGGATTTAGGGTTTAGGGTTTAGGGTTAAGGGTTAAGGGTTAAGGGTTAAGAGTTAAGGGTTTAGGGTTTAGGGTTTAGGGTTTAGGGCCCAATCAGGGCTACAAGGAGGATTTTTCGAGGACCGAAGGGCTAAGATTTTTTTCGGGGAGGCGCGGCTTTAGGGATTAGGGTTTAGGGGGCTTGAAGCTCAGGAAAACCTGGCCGCGCCTTGGCCACCCCTCCCTGCCTCCCGGCCCTGCCCCTGCTGGCCCCCTGGCCCCCCCTCTAATATAGGCGTTACTACCCCACACCTTGTTGGATCTAGGAGGATCTTCAGTGATAGGTGTTTCTCGTTACCCGTAAACGACCCAAAGACCTGCACCCCAAGCCCCAAATTCTGAAAAACCCTCACTCACTCAGAGCCGTGTGGCTCGGATGCCCAGCCTAAACCCTAAACCCTAAACCCTAACCCCTAGACCCTAAACCCTAAACCCCCCTAAACCCAAAACCCAAAACCCAAAACCCAAAACCCTAAACCCTGAACCCTAAACCCTGCCCGCCAAGGACAGTCCAGTAGTCGGCGCATCCATCCCAGGTCCAGATCGGATCGCCAGGCACCCCTTTATCGGGGTTCAGAGCTTAGAAGGGGTTTGGGGTGTAGGATGAACCTCCCCCAAGAAGCCTAAATCCTGCACCCAGGCATTCAAGCGGCAATACCAACGATGAATACCAGTTTGTGATTTAGGGCTTTTAAGGCATAGGATATAGAAGGTTAAGGGTGTACTCCCGCCGCTGTTTTCAACTTGCTGCTACATTGTGCACTCGTACTCTTCGCGCGCTCCCACGAAGTCACTATACATGAGCCGTAGTTACAACACCCTCTACATGATACACTCCCGTCACCCAGCTAATGTTGAATACTCCCACTGTACTCAATGGTCTAGAATAGTGTCAATACTGGTATGAAGAAGGTGCAGGTGGTGCTAGAAGAGAAAGGTGTGTGTATGAATTCTAAACCCTAAACCCTAAACCCTAAACCTTAAACCCTAAACCCTACACCCAAACAACCCTAAACCCTAAAGGGGCAAGGCAGGACATGCATCGGATCAACATTGCTCAGCAGGGAAATCCATCGGATCAAAACTGCTCAGCAGGCAAATCCATCGGATCAAGATTGCTCAGCAGGGAAATCCATCGGATCAAAATTGCTCAGGGAAATCCATCGGATCAAAATTGCTCAGCAGGGAAATCATCGGATCAAAATTGCTCAGCCAGCGCTGCAGCCGAGGACTTTGTGGGCTAAGGCGGCAAGCAAAGGCCCACAAGGTGAGAAAGCAACGGCCCAGAGTCCGTTTTTTCGGCGACGGCAGGAAGGCAGGAAACGAAGGACAAGGGTCTGTACTGCAGCTGAGGACCTTCTCGGGCGAGGACCTGCAGCTGAGGACTTTTTCGGCGACGGCAGAAAGGCAGGAAGGGAAGGACAAGGGTCTGTACTGCAGCTGAGGACCTTGTCGAGCGACCGCGGGAAGCAAAGGCCCACAGCGTACTGCAGCTCAGGGTTTGTTTTCGGCTGACGGCGACAAGAAAAAGGCCCAGAGTCCGTACTGCAGCTGAAGATGTTCTGGGTTGACGCCGAAAAGCAAAGGCCCAGAGTCCTCATATCCTAAACCCTTGCAAGCACTCGTGCATGTTGTAATGTTTCTCGCCTTGAGCAAGATTGCTCAGCAGGGAAATCCATCGGATCAAGATTGCTCAGCAGGGAAATCCATCGGATCAAGATTGCTCAGCAGGGAAATCCATCGGATCAAGATTGCTCAGCAGGGAAACCCATCGGATCAAGATTGCTCAGCAGGGAAATCCATCGGATCAAGGTTGCTCAGCAGGGAAATCCATCGGATCAAGGTTGCTCGAGCAAAAATGAGCATCAGAACACTTTCAATTTCTACTTAGGGTATTTGGGGATTAGGGTGTCCTTTCAATGCCGACTAGAAGATATATCTTATAGAGACCCCGTGCGCGTTTTGGTCTCCCGGTGCCGCATGCCGGGGGGTGGCCCAGGGCCTCACCAGGCCGGGCTCACCCGTTTTTTAACAAAACGACATTTTATACGACTTATCGGCATTGAGTTGACAGGACCAATTTTCTATATCTAGTTACAGTAGAGCCCCCCCTGCCCAGGCCGAACTAGATGAATGAAGACTCTGGATGAAGTTACGTCGTGAGATGGGCACGTACAACATGATACATGCTGGCCTGGGCTAGAGGGAACCCCAGGCCCAGGTGTGAGCCCCTATTGGGACCCGACACCCTTCCACGGGCCCCCCTTCTTCAAAACGATATATAAAACTTAACCGGGGGTTTGGGCTCGGGAAAATTATGCAGGGGCAATATCTAGAAGAATCAAATCATCGTGGGGCAAAAATGCACCCCACGGTATCGCAGGGCTATATATGTGCCCTGCGGATGGGGCCGAAAAGGGCCCGTTTTTTATTGGTGGAAGCAACATGAGCATTAGCATCATCAGCATCAGCATCATGAGCATCATCGGCATCCTCACAACGTTACAGTCATGACCTGTCAATTAAGGTGTAATTGACAAGGAACTTGGAGTGAAGCTTAGAACGCGCATGGACGAGCGAGAGACTGGAGATGGGCTAGTCAAATGGCTGGTGCATGGAGGCAGGGCATGGCAAAGCTTACGGCGTGACGGTGTGGGTTATGGCGGCGAAGAGATCCAGCCGGAATGGAGCGGCCCTGCAGCTAACGAGCTACCCGAGGCGGAGAACTTGGGAGCTACAGAGGGAGAACCCGGAGCAAAGCTCTGTCCAGGACCTGTGCTATCCTGGAGACGTACCGCACAGGCGAACAGCTCGGCGAATAGTTCCCGGCTTAGGCTACACAGGTCTCGGCCCTTCGGTGGACGGGCCGGTGGAGGGCCTTTAGGAGCTACCAGTGCTATAGCACTCGGCGAGACATTGCCCGTGGCTCCGGACTGGCTGGAGACAGAGCCCAGGTAGCACATACCCGCGCCTGAGACTCGAGGACGCTGAGGGTTTGAAAGGCTTGGGGGCTTGGGTTTGTAAGCCCCAAGGGCTGCAAAGGCCAGAAGATCAGAGAGCTATCCTTTTCAAATACTAAGTGTTCAATTCAAATGGAAGTACGAAATATGATTTGCTTGATGCCAACGCTGCGGAAGTACTGCCCAAGCCCTAAACCCTACAACCTCCGGCGCTGCGGAAGTGCTGCCCAAACCCTAAACCCTAAAACCTCCAGTGCTGCGGACGTGCTGCCCAGACCCTAAACCCTAACACCAGCCCTGGGAATTGCTGCCCTACATAACAAACCCGAGGCCTAGGCCCAGACCCTAAAACCGTATAACTCCAGAGGAGAAGTGCTGCCCGATATATATATATATATATATATGTATATGATATGCATTTTATTATAACAAGCTAGAGTAATAATATGAATAACAGAAATATGACAATAACCACGAAAGCTGGCATAGCTAGGCTTGAGTTTTACTCGCTTTAGCCAGGGAACCGGTCAACCACAAGGGTTTAGGGTTTAAGGTCATAGGGTTTATGGTTTGAAGTTTTAGGGTTTCTGGTTTAAAGGGTTGAGGGCTTGAGGAGCCCGGCCTGCATCGGTGCAGCGCAGCGGCTGGGCGGCTTTTTTGGGGGTGGATTCGAAGGCCTAGGGGGAAGCAGGGTGTTTCGGCAAGGGTTGAAAGTGTAACCAACCCCAAAACCCAACCCCTCCCCAGGCCATGAACATGGATATCCTTCAGAATGCTCACTGCCAGCAATCAGAGCCACACATGCGGACCGGGCTTCTGTGTCCTTTAACAGCCAAATTTAGCCCTGCCAAGAAGCAATATCCCTGTCCCCTGGACCACGAAAGGTTCGACAAAGGGGGGTGGGCTTCGACGACCTTCGTCGGAGGCTGTGCGCCGTCCGGACCCATACCCCATCCTGATCGGTTTGGCCCTGAAATTTGTAGCCCCATAGCGAAGGGGCACCCACCCACCCATCGATTGAATCGATCGATCGGCTGAATCGCCCGCCGCAAGAATTGATCGAATCGATTGTTCCTACCCTGTGAATTTTAATGAATTTTACTGAATTTTGCTTAATTTTACGCAATTTTAATTAATTTTCATTAATTTTAATTAATTTTGTTTTTTTTCATTTTAATGAAATTAATTTTAATTAATTTTAATTAATTTTAATTAATTTTAATTAATTTTAATTTATTTTAATGAATTTTACTGAATTTTAATGAATTTTCATGAAATTTAATTAATTTTAATTACTTGTAATTCATTTTAAATAATTTTAATTAAGTTTAACTAATTTTAATTAATTTTAATTAAATTAATTATTTTCACTAATTTCAAGAATTTTATTATTAATTTAAGTAATTTAATAATTTTAATTAATTTTAAATAATTTAATTAATTTCAGTAATTTTATAAACATTAACTTTTTGAATAATGTTTAAAATTTTAGTAATTTTAATTAATTTTAATAATTTTAATTTGAAATAATGTTAATGGAATTTTAATGAATTTTGATTAGTTTTAATGAATTTTAATTAATTTTAAATAATTTTAAATTAATTTTTAATTAATTTATTAATTAAAATTTTTAATTTTACTTAATTTTAATTAACTTTAAGTAAATTTTAATTAATTTTAATTAATTTTGATTAGTTTTTAATTAATTAAATTAATTTTAATTGATGTTTAATCAAAAACAAAAATTTTAATCAATTTTAATTTTAATTAAAAATTTAATAATTTTAATTAATTTTGATTAGTTTTAATTAATATAAATTAATTTTAATTGATTTAATCAAAAACAAAAATTTTAATCAATTTTAAATAATCCTATCAATTTAAATCAATTTTAATAAACCCTAATTGATTTAATTAATTTTTAAACCAACCCTAACCAATCCCAACTACTTTTAATTATCCCTAATTCAATCCTTTTAATTAATTTCAATTGTTTTAATTAATTAATTTAATTGATTTTAATTGATTTTAATTTATTTTAATTAATTTTAATTAATTTTAATTAATTTACTTCATTTAATTCATTTAATCATTTAATTTCATTTTAACTATTTTAATTAATTTTGATTAAGTTTAATGAATTTTTTAATTAATTTTAATAATAATTTTTCAATTTATTTAGTTAATTTAATTAATTTTAGGCAATTTGTTTAATTTTAATTAATTTTAATTATTTTTAATAATTTTTAAACTAATTTAAACTAATTTTAACTAATTAGAATTACTTATTTTTTAATTTTAATGAATTGACTGAATTTTAATGAATTTTAAATGAATTTTAATGAATTTTAATGAATTTAAGGAATTTTAATGAATTTTGAAGAATTTTCAGTGAAATTTTAATGAATTTTAATGAATTAAAATCAAGTAAAATTAATTCAACTAATCATATAATTCAAATTAATCAAATTAATTCAAAATTAATTCAATTAATTCAATTTAATTTCATATTAATTTTAATTTAATTTTAAGTAATTTTAAGTAATACCAATTAATCTTCATTCATTTTAAATTACTTTTCTATTATAATTAATTTCACTTAAAGTTTGATTTAATTTTAGTTAATTCTAATTTTTTTAATTAATGTTAATGAATTTTAATTAGTTAAATTATTTTCATCATAAAGTTCATGAAAAATTACTTAAAATCAATTAAAATTACTTGAATTTAAAATTCGTCAAAATTAATTTAAAACGTAATTAAAATAAACTGAAATCAATTACATATTTATAAAAAAAAACTAACCTTAATTAAGATCAATTTTAAAAATCAATTAAATTAGCTGAAAGTCATTAAGATTTTATTCAAAATAAAGTATATTAAACTTGATTTTAAATTAATTAAATAAAAGTAATTGTTGAGTGTTGTCGAAACCTATGCTTTTTGCGCTGGAAGGGGCACCCCCTTCCAGCCGGATGGCTTGAAAAACCCACCACAAAACCATTCCCATGGTTTTCTCAACCTACCTCTAGACTCGAAACATGCGATACGCGAGTGCTGCCAACCCCTCGCTCCTTTTTTCACGGTGTTGCTTCAGGCGTCTGCGGTCAAAGAGGAAAAAGGCAGGCAGTTGTGGAGCCCTGAGGCAGGGCATACAACAGGCAAGGCTCTTTGACCTTGTGCACCCCTAGGCAGTTGCGGGTCCCTGAGGCAGGGCGCCCAATGGGCACGGCATTCTGACCTTGTGCACTCCCAGGTACGAACTGGCGCAGATACATCCTGGGAGGAAATTGCCAGGGCAGGGCGGGTGGGAAAACGGTTGACGTTCCCGGTTTCGAGCCTAGAGGGAGTTAGAAGGCAGAGTCGAGAAACACACAGGAACAAAAACCTGAAGCGTTTCTCAACCTACCTCTAGACTCGAAACATGCGATACGCGAGTGCTGCCAACCCCTCGCTCCTTTTTTCACGGTGTTGCTTCAGGCGTCTGCGGTCAAAGAGGAAAAAGGCAGGCAGTTGTGGAGCCCTGAGGCAGGGCATACAACAGGCAAGGCTCTTTGACCTTGTGCACCCCTACTTTAGCGGCCTGAAGCATACCGGAAAAAGAAACTGAGCTCGAGACCCCCTCCGCGTGCGGTATGCGCCTTAGCTGTGCGGCATGACGCCGTAGAGGCTACAGGCGGAAATGCGCGTATCACCCGTGCCTTTTTTCGCTCATGCGGGCAAAAAGGGCTTGAGCGACGTGCTCTGGTCCCAGGGGGCCTCAGGCGGCTGGAAGTCTATACAACCCATGCAGGCGGCGAACTGGTGCAGTCCAAACCGTTGGCGTTGTTGTGGCCTGTTGAGTACTGCATCAAGGCGGTCACGGCTTAGAGCATCTGCTAGGCCGTTCTTGACTCCCGGCTTGTGGGATGTTTGCAGGGTCACTGCATTGGCATGCGACCAGGCAGCGACCAGGCGCAGGAAATGTGACAGAGGCCAGGCGGTGGTGAACAGCTTGGCCAGGCCGGCTTCCGTGGGCACATTGTCCGAACCTGATGGCACTGCAAAACGCTGCCCCGTGATCCCGAGGCAGCTTTTGGCCATCATGGCGAGGGCTAGTTGAGCAATCGTCTCGAAGCAGGCGATGTATCGTTGAGGCTCCTTTGTGAGGAAAGGCCAGGCTGCGCGCACTTCCTTAATGGACCAGACCTCAGAGAACCAGGCAAAGTCTTCGCTGAGCGCAAACCATCCCCCTATCCCTACCGTCTCTCCTTCGGCCATGGCGTCAGCCGCAGCCAGACTGGCACGCAAATGAGGAATGCGAAGAGGCACGGCAGGGCAGAAAGCCAGGCACTGCAGAATCCAGTGGATGGCATCCTTGCTTTCGTTGCGTAGCACGATTTTCTGTGCATCTGGGTCTGCCACCCGGAGCCATGTGACTCCTGCGGAAGACGGCACCGGCGGGATGTCCGCTTTGCAGCGGACAAGGCGCCCTTGGCACTCTATAACTCGGGCATTTAAGGGCAGGCTGAGAGCTGGGACCTCTTTGGAGATGACCCCCTTTGAGCTAAGTGCAAAGAGCAGTTGCTGCCATAGGCGTGCAGGCACGCTGTACATTGTGCCTGGTGGGCTGTGGAGGTCTGAGTACAGCGGTGCGGTAAAGGCTCTAAGGTGCGTACTGAGGCTGGTAGCCCACATTAGTAGGCCAAGGCAACTCTCCAGGTCTTTTCTGTGTACGTGCCTGGACTCGCGAAGGCCGTGCAATTGCTGTTTCAACTTCTCCAGTTTGGCGGCTTGGAGCTCGACTGTTTCAGCGCGAAAATTGAACTTCCAACCGCACCAGATGAGGCTGTCCCCGAGGTAGGCCTTTTTCCAGGATATGGGGACTTGTAGCACAGTGAGGCAGGCTACCATCAAGGCGAACTGGTTGCAAGAGGCTGGCCTGTACAGGTTGGCTAGCAGGTCGTCCACATAAAGCCAGAGGCGATGAGGCTGGGCGGCAAGAAAGCCGTGGAGCAGGCGGAGCAAAATGCCCCCGACCCGCTGCCACCAGTAGGCGGAAAACCGGGCTCCAAAATGGCATACTTTGTAATAGTAGAGGCGTCCTTGGAACCGGAAAAGCAAGAGGCCACGGTCGGTTGCTTTGACCATGACCCGTTTATGCGCTGCTTTAACATCGAGGCCCGCTCCAAGCCAGAGTCCGTGGGCGTCTTCAGGCTGGAAGGCGGCTCTGACATCGGCGGCTGAGGGCATCACGACCTTTTCCGGCAGGCAGCAGGAAGGATTGACCTGGCAGATGGTGCTATCTAGGACGAGGCGAGGCTCTTTGCCCTCCGCGGCGACCACGTTCAACTTCCCTATGGCAATCCCTAACGGCCAGGCGAGGCGAGCATCTTCCTCGGAACCTTGGAAGGCTTCTACCCAACCATTAGCAATTTCCGAGTCGATGAGGCTCTGTGTGAGGGCAGGTTCTCTTCAGGCTTCCAATTGCCGAGGCAGGCTTCCAAAGGCAGGTGCAGGGGGTGTGCCTCTGGGACCTGGGGCCACTGGTGGCTGGAGGGTAAAGCCTGAAAAACCCCCGTAGGCACTCCCTCGCGCAGGAGGTCCAGAAGTGCAATGTCCGGATCTCCGAGGGCTTTCGCAAGGAACTGCATGAGATTGAGGCGAAAAGGCTGGCCAGCCTGAGTTTGTGCCAGGTCGTCGGAGTATTCGTTCTGCAGGCAGGCTTGCAGCAGCCCCTGGTGGTGCTGCGTCGGAATGGGGTGGTCGGGGCTACCAGAAGCAATGCTGGCTGCGATTTGTTTAGGCAGGTCATGCTCCAACAAGTAGGCTGTCATGCGCTCTGCGTATTTGGCAAGTGGTCCTTCCTTTGCCGGCAGTGTATGATCTGCGGAGCTGACCCAACCCGCTCCGTCGCAGACAGGCGCCCTGGGCCCTCCCGAGGGCAGGGGGGGCAAGGCTTCTAGCTCACTGAGGGGCAACGGGAGGAAGTCCCCCTGTTGCCTAGGCCAGGCGTCACATATGGCATTAATCATCGCTTTGGCTAAAGGCAAAGGGTATTGGGCCAAGCCGGCAGGGGAGAGACTGCCGTCTCGAGCCCGCTTGCCCAGAAACCTAGGGTGTGTCGTGTGATGAGTGCAACGAGCCGCAACGCGCGCGACGCGAGCGTCATTGGAGGCGAATGCCCAGGCTTGTTTGACAGGCAGACCGTATTCGCATGCATCCACCCAGGCAAAGGTGGCGTTGAAAGCGCGTAGTAGCTGCTGTGCCGAGGGCTCCAGCCATACCGGACTCGTGGGTGGATGCTCGAGGATGAAGCACCCCCCCACAGTTGCTACGGCTGTGGCCAGCTGGTGAGCTCTGAGGCGGACCTGGCGGTCTGTGGCTACCTGCTGGCTCTGGCGCTTCTTGGGCCCAGGTGGGCGTTCGAGGCGTTCAGGCCCTGCTTGGCACACATCGTGCGGGCCACTAGGCGGGGCAAGGCAGAGAAGGTCCACCTTCCCCGACCAGCACAGTGCAAGTAGTGACTGAAAGACCCCATCGTTCAGCATGTCCAGGCTGGGGTCTGTGCACGCGCCAAAAGGCTGGAAGCATGGCACGCCGATCTCCTTGGCCGCCGAGGCCAGGGTAGCGTTGCGTCCTGCGAAGATAACCAAGACCACTCGGTGAGGTTTGGGCTTGTGCCCTGAGAAAGGCGAAGGCATGTTGGCTGGCTCGGGCTTTTTTATGTTTGGATTGATCCAAACTTTATGCGGCGCGACACGCTTGCCTGATGTGGCGGGCTTTAGCCCGCCCGGGCTCACTTGTGAGGGCGCCGCTGCCCGACACGAAGTCCTAGACCCGCAGGGCGGCGAGACGCCGTTCGCTTCTGGAAGAGGTTCTTGAGTAAAAACCTGGCTAGACTCGGGCGTCTTGGAGCCTGAAGCTGCAGAGGGCTCAGGCGTAGGCGGTGTGGCTCTTTGAGCGAGCGAAGTTGGACCAGCGCCAGGACGATCACCTGAGGACGCGGCGGGCGTCTTGAGGAGACCTGTAGGGCACGGAGAAATGGCTTGCGGCCCCGGCCTGCTGGGAAACACGGGCTTAGAAGGGCTAGAAACCGAAAGGGTTAGGGCGTCAGCAGACCGGGCCAAGTGCAGTGCAAGGGGCTCAGCTTCACCTTTTTTGGGCATATGAGGCTTCTGTCGAGGGAGGTCTTCGGCTGAAGCCGACGCACTGGGAGGCTGAGGCAGACTGGATTTGAGTAAGGCCGAAGGCATAGCCTCCTCACTGTTTGCCCAGTCCGAGGGATGTACGGAGGCTCCCGATCCCGGACTGTTTCAGGCTTTAGGCTTGGAGTGATCCGAGGCTGAGTGGTCTTTGTGGCATCCTTTAATGGCGCACACATGTGCGTACTTGCAGTCAGGCAAACGGCAGGCATTAGACTGAAACCGGCGGCAGATAGGCTTGCCTTTGAAAGAGGAGGCCCAATTCTGAGGGGGGCCTTGGGCTTCCCCCTTTCCTTTGCCCCTGCCCTTTGGGCGTTTCTCTTTGTCCCCTTTGTCTGGCTGGGCAGGCATATCCGGGGCTTTGCGCTTCTGCGGGGATGGCAGTGTAGGCTTTTTTGGCGGCAGGGGCTGCTGGGGTGGGCGGGGCCGGAGCTGGAGGAGGCTGCGCAGGTCCCCTCGCATGACCGTGACCTCGTGTAAGGCGTCATCCAGCGTCCAGTTTTGGGCAACTAGGTCCGAAATGACCTGCCACATTTTCTTGTCTGCGGCAAGTAGTTCGGCCGTATTGGGAGTGCGCAGACCCAAGGCGGGGTCGGGCGAGGCAAAGCACAACTCTCGAACTCGCTTGTCAAAGGCTTTGAGGTTGGCCAGGTGGGCGGCGCCGCAAAGGGCCCAGGCGTTCCTGAATACCTGTTGGATTCGTTCCAACCATGCTGTACTTAGGCGCATGTGTTCTACAGGCATCTCCGGCGTATCGTCAAAGAAGGCTGAGGCCAGTATCTGGGCTTCGGTTCTGATGGGCTTGGAGCTTTTGGCTTCAATGGACTCCTGGTATTGGCGTGCTGAAAGCCTATATTGCCAAGGCACCCATTTGAGCCTCTGGCCCGGCTTAAGGCTAAAGTGAACGAGGCTGAGAAGGCGGATGCTAGGCATGGAGTCCTGATCAAGCAATTCACCTGGGTAGTTAACCCGAAAGGTGTCTTGCATTTGTTGAACCGATTCGGGGGTAAGGCGCGGCGGCAGGTGCTCCGCCCATGTGTTAGGCTGAGAGGCGAGTGCCGATGCTGCTGAGGCGCAGGCCGAGGCCGGGGCAGAGGCCCTCATAAGTGTATGCGCGGTATCCAGGCAGCGGCGCATGCGAGCCATGTGGACTGAGCGGGGCGGATCGGGGCCGAGGTCCGCGGTCTGCTCGTCACTGAGCTGGGCTAGGAGCGCGTCTAGGTCAGAGATGACATGGAAACCCCAGGCAAAGTCCGCCACCGACGTGAAACCCGAGGCCGTTATCAGGGCCACGAAGTGCTCATGTACCTGATGCTCGGCCAACAGTTGGGCGAGGGACGACGGACTTTCCAAGGGGAGGGACATGCTGCTATTGGAGCCGAAAACAAGCTATAGCGAAAGGCATGCTAGCAACCCAAGCGGTCAGCCCTAAGCAAACTGCAGAAGAAAGGCGCGGCTAAGGGCCAGGCGTAGCAGTACCTTGGTGGGGCAGCGGGCTACGGGGGGCAGGGGGAGGTGGCCTTACTGTAGCGTGCATGGCAATGGCAGTACAACGCTTTTTTCGGCTGCAAGCTAGGCCAGGCAGCACTACACAAGGCTTGCGCTTGCAGAGAAGACTAGTTGGCGGTTCCTCAAGGGGTAAAGCCGCCACCGACAGGCGTGTGCCACAGGCAGGCAAGGGTTCTCCGTTGTCGCCGATGCGACAGGCGTGAACGGCTCCCCAGGGGCCGTTTTGCACGAAGCTGAACGACTTTGCGCGCGCAGTAGGCGGAGGCGCGTCGTCTTCGGATTCGGAAGAGGGCATGAGGATAGCAGCCCTCTCCACTTCCCAGGCCTCCTCGTCGGAGGCAGAGTGTGCGAAAGAAGTGGGATCGGGCGGGTGCGATTCTAGTTGTTGAGCTATCTCTCTGTGAAGTAGGAACCTGTCAAGGCCAGGCGGAAGGCTGGGCAAGTAGAGGGCCGAGGGCAATGCGGTCCTAGGCACTGTGAAGGACGCCTCCAAGGTAGGAGCCTGTCCGCCGCGTGCAATCGGGCGAGTAGGCCGCCATCCTTTGGCACAGGCAGAGATGACCTCCGACTGCACCCAGAGGGCGTCGATTGTATCGTCTCGGGCATATAGGGACACGCTGTCCTTATGGTGCCCCTGCTTTCGCCTGGTGTCCGAGGCCAGGCGGAGCTGTGCCGACGCGCTGAGAAGGCCCACTTTGAGGCAGTGCACTGTAAACGCTAGAGACTCCTCAGGCGTGGTCGGCGACACCCCTGACGGCGGCACGAGCTGCAGGGCCCACCGCAGGGCTGGCAAGGCTTGGCTATAGGCCATCGGCAGTTGGAAAACGAAGGGCTCGGGGGCACGCGAGGCTAGGCCGGGGAGGACTGGCAGCAGGAAATCAGGCTCCGCAGATGGTCCCCAGTGCCGTTCGGTTGCCGACCAGCTGCGTTGCAGTTCCGCCAGCCAGGCCACGACCCAGGAGGAGGCAATATCTCGTCCGGTTAGGCCAAAGGGATTGACGGCAAAAGGCTGTCCTCTGTTTGTTGTCTTTGTTGCATAGCAGATTCCTCGCAAGGAGCAGGCGGAGAGGCTCAGGGAAGAAAGGCGAATTCGTTGCATATCCCCAAAGCGGAGGCTAGCCCAAAAGGCCAAAAGGAAGGCCCCTAGAAGCAGGCGCAGTTGTGGGGCTGTCGATTTTAGACAGACCAAAACTTCCCAAGCAGCAACCGCAGCGAGAGGGAGAGGCAAGGCTTCCTTGCGATCTCTGGGGGCTACGTCAGATCGGAAAGCAGCTATGAGCTTATTGCCAAGCAGAGCTTGTAGGACTGGGATTTGGGCGTAAGAGGCCAGCCACGTTAGCGCTTTAAGGGTTTGTTTAGGGCTTGTGCGGCATACTTCCCTGTCCTCCTCGTCGCCCAAGCGGGCGGTCTCCAGAAAGTCTGCGAGAAAGGCCAAGGAGAGGCTGGACATGTCTTGGCCTTGCGCCATCACAAAGTCAACAAATTTGGAGGCAATTGATAGGTAGCACTCCAAAGTGCCAGGCTGAAAGGCGGCTATGGCCGTGGTCAGGTGGGCGTCTCCATTAGATGAGGATTGGAGCTCTTTCATTAGGACTGAGGCTTCCCCAATCATGGCAACGAGCTCCTTCCAGGTCTGCAAGCATGCTTGCTTTCTGCTGCTTAGCAAGGCCGAGGTAGTGGAGAAGGAACCGGTTGAGGTTGGAGACGTGCGAGGCTGGGGTGGCTGTGCAATGGGGGTGCTCCTGGATTGCTCCAAGGACTGCCCCACGATGGGATCCCGAGCTGTGCTGGCTGCAATGTGCTCCAAGGATTGTCCCACCGTGGCGTCCCGAGCTGCATGTGGCGGCGGCACTTTGAGGCAGGCTTGCAAACTTCGTGGAGGAGGTCTCATGTGAGGTTTAGGCAGACCCGGAAATGGCGACTGAGGAGGCCCGGCCTCTCGGGGCAGTTGAGGAGGCAATAACAAGCCCCCCTTTGCCGGAACCGTCCGGCAAGGCGGCAAGAGCCTCTGCTTAGCGACTGGCCCTTTGACTGCAGAAGGATAGCACTTAGGGCGCTTAAGGGTATTTACCGAGTAGGGGGCCTTTGTCGGGGGCTTTGGCTGGAAAACGGGCGGAGGCAACCCACGGGGCTGCGTGTCGGTGGCATGCTCCCAGACGGAGCGGGCTGCGGATTCAGCTGCTGAAGGCCTGGCGGAAAATGCTCGAGCCAGGTTATGATCCTGCAGGTTCAGGTGTGGGCTGAAGGCATCCGGCGAAGGCGAATAATCCCTTTCATCCCAGGAACGATCCTCTTGGCAAGCGGCTGCAAGCCGTGATGCGTCAGGATGGCATTCTGGGGACTCGCTGGAAGACCCAGACATGTGCACGCAGGCAAAAAACCGCCGGACCTAAACGGCTGCGGGCAAACGAGAGCACGTGGGCAAGGCAAAACATGCTGCACCAAATTCTCAACAAGCATCAACAAGGGGTGAGGCCGGCCCAAGGCATTGAAGGCGAAGTCGATGAAGCACCTGCGCGGCGGGGGCAACCTATGTGGGTTCAGGCTAGGGGGAAGGCAAGGGGTCAAGAAACCCAAGTCCTAAACCCCAGAACCGAGTTTGAGGCTTTTGCTCAGCGTGGCAGGCGTCCCGACCCTGGCTGGTCGGCTCGGTCTGTGCAGGAGGCAGGGAACCAGGCCCTGCGGTGTGAGGCAGGAAGAAGGCTGGCTTGCAGGCTGAACACAGGCAGAAAAAAACTGCCGAAACCCCGAGGCCATCAGGGCTGCTGGGTGCAGTCATGCCGAGGTGGCGGTGGCTCAAAGTAGGCATCGAGGCTGACCCGCTCGTGTCGGAGCTCTGTGCATCTGCTGCAGGCATGGCGAGCGTGGAATTCTTGCAGAGGGTCGCGGTCCACTTTCTGACCGCAGACCGAGTGAAAGGGGCAGGCGGGCTCGGTCGTGCATGGCACAGCGCAGCGCAGCCTGTCCTTGTCGTCAACATAGTACATGCGAGGCACGAGGTCCGTGTTGTGCGTGTCAGGCAGAATTAGGGAGGGCACAACCGAACACCTTTGCAACTGCGATGCTTTGGCGCGGGGGGCAAAGGCAGGCTTGACCCAAGGCCAGAGGTCGGCAGGCTGTTTGGGCACGGGTATCAGGTGCCTGCTCGAGTGCTAGGCGCGGGCTGCGACGGGAACACAGGCTTGGGGGAGGCAGACCCAGGCGTGGGAGCGGGTTCCGGAAGCATGTGGTGCTCGTGCAGGCGCTGCTGCCAGACAGCGGAGGGGCTCCCTAAGGCAGAGGCAAGGCTGAGTTGGGAGTTCACAAATTGGGCACACTGCTGCTGGCCTGCATTGGCCAAGGAACACAGGTCGCCCCACTGGCTGGGGGACAGAACCGCGAGGCCTTGCTCGAAGTCGAACCTGGTGTGGCTGAGCATTGGGTAGAGGCGCTGGGACAGGGGCAAAGGCGGGCCGAGGCTTGGGTCTGTGGCAAAGTGCCAACTATCCCAGTCGATGCACGTCACAGGCGCGTTAGGCGGAGGCGTGGAGGCCATGCCTTGCTGGTGTGAGAAGAAGTACCACCACGAAACACCCTCAAAAAAGGTAGGGGGCAAGTCCCACTCAGGCTGGAAAAGAGGCGGGCGCTGGATTGGCAGCCTGCGCTGGCACATCCAAGGTCAGCTGTGCCCAGGAGCGCTGGGCAGAGGCCTGGGGCGGAGGCTGCTTGGTCGGGGGCGACTTGGCTTCCGCGGCCAACCAATGGCGCGCAAGCTTGACACAGGAGGCCACGGTGCGCGCGTCCACAGGCTGGCTTAGGTCTGGGCGCAAATGCAAGGAAGGCAAAGCTTCGCCTGCGTCCACAATTGCGAGGAGCTGGCGCAAGGAGTACCCTTCGTTAGAGCTGTCGAAGAAGGCTGTGTGGTCAAGGTCTCGAGGCTTGTCCGCCAGGTCCGCGAGCGGATCGGTAGAGCTGGCAGTGGGGGCCAGCGGCTCCTCCAGGGCAGTGTCAGGTGAAGGCACAGAGCCTGCATCGGCAGCGGCAGGCACATCTTGCACGTGGTCTGGCATAGGCTGGGTCACGGGAGGCTCCGCTTCAACAGAGGGGCCTGCGGCGGCTGCGGACGGCGGGGATCCACCCTCAGGCGGCAGGGGCCCCGTGTACACGTCGGGGCGAAAACTCAGCTCGGAGGCAATGTTGAAGACCGTGAAGTCCGGGTCCGAGGCGGGCACGTTGTGGGTAGGGTGCGTGTTGTGTGTGTGCGCGTCACGGAGGAGCAGGCAGTAGGCACACAGCTCTTGCTGGCGGTGAGGCTGCAGGCGGTCGAAGAGTGCATGAAGGCACGCAGGCACAACGTGTCGAGGTGGCACTGGTGCGGCTTTGGGAGTGCCTTGAACCACAGGTGTCGAAGGGACCGCAGGCAGAGCGTCCAACACAGAGGCCACAGGCACGGGCGCAGAGGCTGTTGTCCCGGCATCCACGGACTGGCCGGAACCCATGTCAGAAGCCATGAACCGGAAGGGCGGGAGGCGACTGAAGCTGAGAGTTGAGCACAAAAGCTGCTGGGACGCAAGGCGGGCTGAGCAACTGTGTAACAGTGCTGGGCAACACACAAGCAGGCAGGCTGACACCGGACCCCAGAAGGCACACGCATTCACTGTAACGGGCAAAACAAGGTGCAAGGGAAGGCGCCTGAAAGCAAGAGTGAAGGCATCCGAAGCTGAGGCCTCAGCAACAGGGCAGGGCATACCAGACCAAGGAGGAAAAAACAGAACACAGGCATGCTGCACGCGGCATCACAGGCTGCTGAGCAAAGGCGCAGATCATCCACGAACCTGGGCAGCGTTCAAAGGAGAGGCTGGTTTGTTGGGGTCGGGCTAGGGCTTGAGGTTTGGGGCTCAATTCTTCAAGGCAGAGTCCTGAGGCAGGCTCGGCTTGGCGGCTTACGCCAAAAGGCGCAAAGGTCAGCGGACCTGGCGGGCAATCTTGCAGTGCGCAAGAAAGCAGCCCTTAAAAGCACAGCACGGCTCCTGAGGCAGGAAACCGGAGCCCAGCGGGGCTAGCTGAGGCCTTGAGAGCAAGACACAAGGCTTTGCAGCAAATATGAGAGCCTCAGGCTCTTCTCTGAAAAGAAAAAACATGCAGAGCCGTTGCTAAGGCAGCATCGGGCCCTGTGCAGGCTGGGTCGTCCACGAGGAAGTCGATCACCTGGGCATGTTGGGGGAGTGTGGGGCTTAGGGAGGGTTAAGCAGTGGTCGAGGCGTCCACTATAGGCGGCTCAGCGGTCAGGGCGGTCAGGCTTCACGAGAACCACCAGGTTGGGGGCTGCCAGGGCTGTGCCGTGGAGGCTTGGCTGTCAGAGGCTTCAGCGTCCGAGGAATCGAAGGGCAATTGCAAGCCGTCTGCGAACCAGAGGCAGTCCGAACAGTGCCACCAAGTCGTCCTGGCCAGCGCTGCCCTGTCACATGCACTGAGAAGGCGCCAAAGGCGCTGAAAAGGGCGGCCACCGGCAAGAACATGCCCGAAAGCAGGGGCGGCGGGCACAAGAGGCATGGGCCATGCTCGCAAAATCCCTCGAAGGCCACGAGGTCTCAAAGGCAGACTGTTGAAACGCAGGCAGACAGCACGAGGTCGTGGCAGTGACGTGTCTGTTAATGATCGGGGCACCGATCCCAAGGCGCGTGCGCGGCTGCGCACCAGAGGCTGCAGGGCTTGGGCTGAGGCCAAATCAGCTGGCGTATTGTGTTGGAAACGGCCGGCGTCAAGCAGACGTGCAGGCGGAGGGGCTTTGGGCTGCACCTGAGGCCAAGGCTGAGAGCAGGCACGCCTAATCAAACCCTTTAACAACCAAAAAGCAATTGCTTCACACAGGCGTGAAGTGCGCATGAGCAGACGGCCACCCGGTGCCAACTTTCAAGAGGCAGGGCCAACAGAAGGCGTGCACCAAGCGTGCGGGAGACGCACATCTCCATCAACCATGGGGCATCCATGATGAAGGCCCAAGGGCGTGTTGGTTCTTCCAGTAGGCGGTGCAGGCGTCTCATATGGTAAGGCCGGGGGTAAAGCACGAGGCGCTGTATCCCCTCGTAAGGCCGGGTCGCGACTGGCAGCTCATCCGAGGCAGAGCTGGATCCGGAAGGTGACGAGGCGGGCGAATGCAGCATAGGGCCCGGCCAGAGATTGCTCGACATGGCAGCGAGGCAGGCGTGCGGCACAACACTGGGGGGCTGTTGGAGGCAGTTAAAAACCCAAGGCCCGTTCCAAGTTCAAAAGCAGAGGGCAGTTTGGAGGCAGTTGGAGGACCGGAGGCCAGGTTCCAAGTTGAAAACGGTTGACGTTCCCGGTTTCGAGCCTAGAGGGAGTTAGAAGGCAGAGTCGAGAAACACACAGGAACAAAAACCTGAAGCGTTTTGTTGAAGCGGGGGGGTTGGGGGGGGGCCAGGGTCAGAAGCCAAACGCTTTATTTTGATAGGGGTCGTCGGGCAGCTATTGCCTGGCCTCGTTACAAAAACTTTAGATAAAGGAATCTTAGCTTTGGTGCCAAAATTTGGGGCTGGCTTGGAGACTTAGGATTTCAGGGCCCGACAGCCTCTCAGGCCTGAAGGCCAAGGAAGCCGAAGATTAACGTAAGCTAGAAGGTGCATACTTTCCAGCGCTGGCTATATACTGTTTTCATAGCCATATATTTCTCGGACACAAGTTTATATGTATAGTTCATACAGTTTACAAGAGAAGACAATGGCCACCTTAGCCGAGGGTCATTGCCACCCCCCGAAATGAGTCGCCTCTGCTTGGAATCCGCCACCGGAGGGCTTCGCTCGGGCACACGAGGCGCTGTGAAGGAGCTGACAAGGGGAGCGTTCTGAGTTCCCCCTGAGACCCTGAAAGCAGTTGCTAGACACAGACATGCCCCCCGGCAGTGGCAGTACACTTGCTTTTTGCAAGCGAACCGAGGTCTCATGTCCGAACCCTTTCCTCTCTGGGGACCCGGGCAAACTTCAGCTGCGCCTTCGACCGATCGAACCTCTGCACATGCAGCTTCTCCGGGATCTGAGGTGCTACGCATGGGTCTGCCGTCTGCATTCTAGAGCTGCCGTTCCATCGGCATGGTTCACCTGCGAATTGAGAAAATCTACATCCTAGAGTTGCCTTCTCCCACATTCGGGCCTGCTTGCGAATATGGATATACCCGTGTCATGCTGTAGCCCCCCCGGACATGAACCGATAGAGATGCAGCACACAGCACCCTCCCTGAATCCGTGAACTCCGTGGAGGATCTTGAAGGGGCCTTCCAGGAGCTTCCGATGTGATCGGCTTGAACTTGCGTGCAAAGGACTCCTGGAAGTTGCACAAATCCAATGCGCCGAATGCTTCTTGGGGAAGATTCCGACGTGGAGCGAGGTTGTTCTGGCAAGGGGCATGGCAGCAGTAGGCCAGTCCCAACATGTCCCCCAGCAGCGGAGGAAGTCGAACACAAGGCTTTTTCCATGTTTTTGTTTGACTCGGGTTTCTTTCTCAATTCATGGAGCAGCGCGGCAGGCCTACAATGCCCTACAAGCCGGGACCTTCGCTGGGAGCCGTCCTCGGCACCGCTGGGATCCTCGAAGAGCGGCAACGTCTCAACGACGGAAGCGGGCACCTGAGCCCGGGTATCCAAAAAAAGAAGCCAACTCAAATCCCTCGCGCTCAATTCTCGAAAAGCACACATGAGTACACCATCCCTGCCTCTCTCGAATCAAACCTTTGCATCACTCTCTCCCACCGAAGAAGGCACACCGTTGGCACCGTTGGGACCCTGGCGTAAAAGTCAGGCCAGGGGGCCGTCGGCGGCTTCTGCGACCGGCGGAGCGAGAGTGCGCTTGTGCTTTGATAGATATCTCTCTCTTCGCGTTCGAGGCAGAAGCCCTTCTCACCCAAACTTCCAGTTCATAGAGCATGTTGTGGCTGTAGCAGCTGTAGCAATTATAACAAAACCAATAGCATTGTCATAGAGAAGGCACCGCTCAAGATGGTTTGCCTGTGAGCCGAGCAGGTTTTGCCTCCCAGCCCTCCTTTGCCTGGGCTTCAAGCACCTTCCGCACCTCCAAGAGAGTGTTCAGAGATGGCCACCTGAAAGCGGCACGTCGGAAGCTGGTGACAAGGCAGCTGGCGTCAGCCCAGTGGCCCCGTGGTGTAAGCTCCGGGCCCCAGAGGGCTGTGCAGCAAGCACATGTGGAGCAGGAAGTCCACCACATCCACACCTTGGCTCAAGGAAATGCTCACCCACATTGTCGTGCGCCTATTGGAACACAAGGCATTTTTGAATACCTGGCTCCTGAAGGAGTTGCGGGGGTTGAGCTATGTCACGCATCCCAATGCTCATGCTCATGTGCTTCTAGTCTTGCATGTCTGCAGTGTGAACAGGTTCGCGTGCATGTGCAGTGTAGTGAACTCTTGCTTTTTTGTACTTTCACATCTGCACTGAGCCGGGGACAATTCGAGGAGTACGGGTGATCAAAGGTTGCTAGCCTCAGCGTCGGACGATAAGAATCTTGCCAGAGAGCACTGGAGAATGGAAGCTAAGAAGGTGCCTACGTTAAAAGGAGTTTTATCTTGGGCCAAGAGGCGTGCAAAAAAAAATACTCTCTGAGAGGAGAGACTCATTCATATGATTCATACGACGAGACCTAAGAACTCTTCCTAGAGAGTGGGGGGACAAAAAAGTGGAGCGAGCGCGTCAACTGTGACTTTCTCTCGGGAACATCAGAAAGCTTTTTCACAATAGCCGAATATCCACACAAAGCCCCCCCCCGGCACCCCCTCCGCCTGCGGAGTTCCTGCGTGAACTATTGGGCGATCAAAAGAGCCTCTGGGATTTTTCAAAGCAAAACTACCTGCGAAGCGAACCGCCCGATGACCTCACCCATGTATCACTGGGCACGCGCGCAGCGCTTTGAGCTTTGCAGCGCCGCAGCTGCGCCTACAGTGCGGCTTGCTGCAAGCCCCGAGAAATGAAGTCTCACATGGCAGCTGACACCGTGCCCTTTCAGCAAACTTTCGCCTACCTTCCCACAGGCATTGCAAAGTCGGACACAGTTCTGCGCAAGCAGCGGCTGATGCCCAAACTTGCAGGCGGGACAGTTGCAAACAAGGCTTTGCAAGCTGAGAGATCTGCCAGTTGCTTGGCACCTTCACTGTCCTCTTGTCACTTCCATCAGCCTGTGAGTAGAGACTGGGCTGCTCAGCTATGCCAGCTATGCATCGGTCAAAGCGAAAACATGGTGGCTACAGGCAGCACGTAGCTGCGTGCGAAGATTCACAGGCAAATTTCCGCACAGCTAGCGTGGAGAGCTTGTAGAGGTGCGAGTGGTTCTCAACACCTTTCTTGACTCCACGCCGAGCTGCCGAAGTGAGCTGCAGCAGGATGCCCAGGAAGTTGTAGCTCGGCAGCATCCTGCGCTTGGAGCCGCTTCAACTTCGGGTTTAACCCCCCTTTGCAACGCCATCTGTTGCAAACGAAGAGACAGAAAAACTCTTTGTTTTGTTGTCAAAGAGAGCAGAGGGGCTTCTGAGGTCTGCTGTCGCTGGCCTCGAGTTAGAACCCCCCCCCCTGTCGAACGGAGATCTGAGCTTCACGCAACCTCGTGTTACAAGCAACCCTTATTTTGGGGCGGTAGCTGCTGGTTTAGGGTTTTGGGTTTAGGGACCTCTGCTGCAGTTCTCGTCGAGCGTGCAGAGCGTAGACTTAGACAAAAAACCCACTCGCCACTCGCCCACAGAATCCCAGAACATTAAGAAAAGAAAGGGTCCCTTCCACAAAAGCAAAGCCAGGTCCCCCAGAGGGACCAACTGGCTAACAACATTGGTCCCCTTTCTCTGCGAAAGCCCCCGCTTTGAACCTCTTGAACCTTTGATGAACCTTGAACACGTCCGCAAGTGCAAAACGAGTTCAACCGAGGTCAGCTGCCTGCAGGTTTCGGAGACGCCCCGGCAGGCATGGCTGATTGCCTGGCGAATGGAATTTCATGGAAGCAGGGAGACGGCCCTCCAAAAAAAAGTACGAGTCCCCTTCGAAAGAGGAGATCACCACGAGATCCAGATATACAAGCAAGCTGAATTGGCTCGTGCAACGCATGGCGAAATGCTCCGAGTATGTCAGGCACTTTGCGATCATCTGATGCTCGGCTTCAATGCTATCTGTTTTCAATAGCTCGCAGGCCTGCCATACAGAAGATACAATATTCTGGTGTGACAACAAGTCAAGCTTGCCTAAATAAAAATGTGTGTGTGTGCACGCATCTGTAAGACCCCTCTACATATACTAGATTTCTTCAGATAGAAACACACATGCGACAACCCCCCACCCCCTCCTCTGCACAAGACGAACAGCTGTCCGCACGTCCAATGGCGCCGCCGCTGAAGAGGCACCGGGAAGAAGCACCGCAATGTGCCGTTCAATTCCTTTGTTCCCCAGAAACCGCCGCCTCCATCAGACCCTGCAGCTGCTCGATGGTCCACCGGAAAGGTGACAGACCCTGCAAGGGCTGCAAGCTGTTTCCTAAGTAGGCAGCCAGCCAGGTCTCCTATCCTCTGTTCCAGGATCTGAACAGCACTTTGAAACTTTGAAACACTTTGGCCTCTCGGTCCCAAATTCAAGAGGCACCGTGGCCTCGACAGGCGGCGGTACCGGGGGCGGCTTCGGCGCGCGGAGGAGCGAGTTCGGCCTCTGCTTCCGCTTCGGAGCTTAGAGAGCTCGTTGCGTGCTTCGAAATTGAAAAGACCATACTGAGATACTGTACTGTCTCTCCACCTGTGAGTCCACTTTGGATTGACATTCTTGGGCTCACAGGAGGGCATGCCCCAATCTAGCCTCCGATGAAGATGGGCGTTCTCCAAGCTCAGCTTCGTCTGCGGGGCAGGACGCCCACTCTCGCGACATTGCTTTGCTTGCCACGTACCACGTCCAGTTCCTTCTTCATATCATGACATGTGATATTCTCTTGGTCTGCGTGCTTGGGCCTTGATGAAGTCCTCGCTTTCCACATGATCCTGTCAAGCAAACTGACGTGTCATCTGGGAGTGCAGCAGCAGGAAACAGCGAGAAGGAGATTCCGTTGCTGTGGTGTGGGCATTTCGAAGCAGAACTATAGGCTTTGGTGTCATGCAGGGCTCTCAAAACCGACAAGAGTTGTACACCGATAAACTCAGCCCCTCAACAGGCGCACGAAACTACTGCCTAAGTGCCTGTAACGTTGAAATTCGAACTCGAATCTGTTTTCATGTAGCAGCCCTGCTGTGCTCAACTTTGCGCCTTGACAACATCGATGAGGCAGGACACGGCCTCGAGGTCTTTGTGCCTAGCGATTCATGGAGCTGGGATGCGGCATCGCCGTTAGAGGCAAAACCGCATGCTTTCAAGTTTTCAAGCGCCTCCTGAGGACGACCCAGTCATTGAGCTGCCCAAAGGTCGCTTTCGTGGAGCTCGCCGCCTCAACAGAGGCGCTTTTGAAGAAAGAGCCGTTTGCAAAACCATTGGAAAGCCGTGCCTGCTGTAGCCGGCGGAGAGCCCAGCCACGGATGGTGGTGAGCCTCCGCGTGAGACTCTGCCCCCCACGCTGTCAGACACCGTCAGGCGCAACACCCCGTTGACCGAGGACAGCCCGGAGGAGCCCCACTGTTCGCGCCTGTGGCCGAAGGTCACACGCTCCGAGAGCAGGGCCTTTCGCCGAAGAAGGGCGAAAGAGAAGGTAAAAAAGGAGGAGAAAGGAGGAAAAAGACTAGACATAGAGAAGGAGAAAAAAGAGAAGAGGAGAACGAGAAAAAGAGATGAGTGTGAAAGGAGGAGGAGGAGGAGGAGGAGAGAGGAGAGAGGAGATACGAGAGGAGAGTAGGAGAAGAGACAGGAGAGTGCGAGAGTTGGAAGTCCTGCTGGAGGTCCACAAAGAGCGGCGGCGCCGGTTGTGGCGGTGGTGGCGGGGCCTGTGGAGGACATTTGACAAAATGGTTCCCGCAGAGCTCACGAGAGAAGGCTTCCGGAGATTCCCCGAAATATTTACGAGAAACAAGCCAACGACTGCGGTGACTCGATCTTCACTTCGTCGCACGTGTGCCTCCTCCTCCTTCGCCTTGGCCTTCGCTTTGGCCTTTCCCTTGGCCTGGACTGGAAAACGATGCAAGAGAGCACTGGATGCGAGAGCGGAGCCATGGCCTGTGACGCTCTCAGATCCATTTCCACACCACACTCCGTCACTGCTCCGTCACCCTGCCTTGGCTTTCGCCTTGGGATCCTCTTTCTCCTCTTCTTCGGGCACCTCGATTGCCAGTGCCCGGCGCAACAGCCCCTGCTTTTGTTAGCGAAGGTGCCCAAAGCTTCCGCCCCCCCCCCCCCCCCCCCGAAACTCACTCTGGGGCGGTGCCATTGGGACTTGGATCGCGGCACTTGCTTCCAGCGCTGGCGGCTTGAAATCGTCCAACCTCTTGTCCAGGAGCTGAAAAGATTATGAAGGGGGCCTTTCCTCAACAGAACGGAAGGCCCGCGCGGTGTCGAATCAAGCGCACTTTTTGGGGCCCTGGCTTCCACACTGCCTTCTGCGCCTGATCCATCAGGTCCTGGCAGCCGCATACAAAAGGGTGCTGGCCCAAGCTTCTCCACAGGGAGAACGGATAACACAGAAGCAAGATGAAAAGGAGGCTGGACCGGAGTGTGGAAGCAGCCGCATGCTTTGGAGGGATAGAAGGCTGAGAGAATGCCAACGTCTTTATTCTTTATAATCCTCAAAGCCTCAAAGCCGCTCCAAAACTGCGCTTCACCGCTCCTGACCGCCCGATGCCTCTAAACTCTTGGATACGCAATGTATGTACATATTTTGCCTCATTCTCCTTCAAGCTTTCTGAGGCTGGAGCAGAAAGAAAGGGAAACTCCCAGTGGCCGCCGCCCGACCTCGTAATCGCCAACAATGCTTCAACCCATTCCACGCTGCTAGAATTGTTGTAGCATGTTGTAGCAAGCCGCGTGATCGGGCCTTTCGGCCCTTCAGCGAGGTCCCGCCCCCCCCCCCCCCCCCCCCCCGAGAGATTGAGAGCCTGAGGTCGCCGCTCCTCCTGGACCCACCGGCACAGCCTTGCAGCGGCCTCTCAACAGGAAAAGGAAGAAAGACTTTAAACTTTAAGCCTCAGAAAGCCTTAAGATCTACATGTCAGTGAGCTCTTCGAGATGGGATTCGGGGTGAAGAGGAGATAAGAGGAGTTGATGCGGCCCAGCTCAACATGCAGGTGGGTTTACTATCAAGAACGAGGAAGAGAGCATCTGGGAGACGTCGGGGACTTCGGCAGGATTCATCTCAGTTCGTCAAACCATGAACTTTCCTAGAGGGTCCTACCACTGTCCTACCTAAACTTCTATCAGCTTCCTTAGCCAAACCCTTTCATTTCATCTCACATCTCCCCGCCTTCTCCTCGGGGCTGATGACAGGCTCCTGCACCCCGAATTCCCAAAGGTTCAGCCCCCAGGCATTTCTTTCAAACGTGGCAGTACAGGCAATACATGCTGATGTTAAAAGGCTTCGTAAGGCTTCTGTTTGTCCATGTTGATCCCTCCCCCCGGTGCTCCTGAGGCTCGTCCTTGTCCTTCTTCTTTTTGTCCTTATCCTGTCAATGGAACCGAAACGATTGAAACCACCCTGAAAACAATCAAACTCGGAAGCGACTTGTGAAATTGCCACCTTACTTGCGGCATGGCAAGTATGCTCACGACAGTGCCAGTGCAAACGTGCACCCAAGACGCCTCAACCTTGCCCCCTCCCCCCCCCCCCCCCCACACACATATCTTTGTTTGTGCCTTCTTCTTGGGATCGACTGGCTCTTCAGGCTCCTCGGAACAAGGGGGGAGGGGGCATCCAAAAAGGCTTCTTTAAGGCTTGGAGCGTCGCTTTCAGTCGCAGGTGTGCAGAGCTCTTCTTGTGTCCACTGTCGTTCCACTGTCGTTCCACTGTCATTCCACATATTCCATGAGTGAGGACATTGACTCAGCAAGCCAAGCACTCTGCCTCCACCTGGAAGACGTCCACCTTCGGTGGTGGCGCGTGCTCCTGCGCGAAACAGATGAGTTTGGATGCTTCAGCTATGAGACCTAGTCTGCGAAGCTGCGAGCGGAGGTTCTACTGAGATCATGGTTGAAGGTCGCACTTCATACTCTCGAACTTGGGCTGTGTGTCTCGGATCCCCCTCTTCTCCCACCTATTCGGCAAGGCTGACGAAATCCCTTGTGAATCCCTGAGCTTTGTTGATTTTTGTTGACTTCTGGTGCGGGCCTCTGGCAAACCCATGTGCATCGCAGAGTAGTAGAAGTCGTTCAGGAGTTGGCAGGTGGCATGGTACCGCCTCGTGATCCAGCTGCTTCTCGGCAAATCGGAGAGCAGGGCCATCTGAGCCGCAGCCACGCATAAGGCCCCTGCTTGACCTCCAGCTGAACCGCATGCTGGACCTGTGGCAGACTGGCACCCAGACAGGCGGACTCGCAGGCTCGGCAAACCATGGCAGCAAAACAGAAGACAGTGCCAGTTGTGTGAGGCAACCAGAAACTTTGACATTCTCTTAAGGGTGTGTGCTCCCTTCTAGTCTAAGAGTACTACGGGTCTCCTCATGATAAGCAGTATGCACCACAGCACTTCTCGGAGGAAGCCGACGGAGGAGACCACAGGGAGAGAGAGCACACAGAAAGATCACCCGCAAGGGAGGGTGAGTGTGGAAGTGTGTGCAGGAAGTATGAAAAAACACACAAATGAAACAAGAGCTTCCTCTCTTGCCCCCCCCCCTCCATTCGGACTCGAATCGAAGCAGACGAACACGCACCCCTTTTTTGAGAACTCCGCTCTGCGATAGCCATCGAAAAAGGCTTCCCTCAGGCGGTTTTCTGCTTCTTCTCGCGCTTCTTCGCGGTCTCCTTCTGCTTCCTGAGCTTTGGGGAGGCTTCACTGAGGGGGTTAAAGTCGTGTGCTTGACGTCTGAGTAGAAGCAGTGGTGACTCGCTGCTGAAGGGGTCTACGCACGCCTACACCATGTGCGCCGACACCATCTCTCACACACACACACATCAAAAGAAGGCCATCAGCCCACCGACCTCTCACCCTTATAGGGGCCACAGGGCCAGCGCTTACTCGTATGGGACAAAAAACATCAATTCACAAGCGGATCGACAATCATCTGAAGCACATGGAACCTTCTGACTGTGGCCATGCGTGATTTCGGGACACGCCGAACGGGCCAAAAGAATGCCAACTGACCTTTGAGCTGACGTGCTTAGCTTTGCTTCTCTGTGCTTCGCTTTGCTTCGCAATTCGAGCCGAGCAACTTCTCCTCTTGCCGCTGCTGCCATCTGAGCGATGGTCACTTGTGATTCACTGCAGTGGTTCACTTGAGGAGGCCCTCGGAAGTAGAACCACTCCTCTTCTGAGGGGCTGCGTGGTTCACTTCAGTGGTAAGTTCAATGGTGGTTCACTTGTTCGGCACCGCCCTGAACCTCTGAATCCAAGCCTGCAAGCCTGCAAGCTTTTGGCCCAGCCGGTCAACACACAACGACTGCATCCAACTGCTGTGTCTTAATGCAATTTACGCAGTACCGTTGAACGAGCTCCTCGTATGGATGTGTGACAGCCAGCACGATACCTCTGCAAAGTACACGAGCCCTGATGAATACTTCGCCCATTCGTTCACGCCGAGGCGAAAAAGGGACCCCTCCCTCCTCGTACGCCCCACGGCTCTTCGACAAAAAAAGCAAACGACTTGACAAGCGGCTCGTGCATCGCTTGTGTCCAGTCGTGGCAGGCATCCTCGACGTACAAGCCGTGACGGATGAATTCCTGGATTGCTTGGATTGCTTGCATTCGGTTCGGCTCCATGAACGACTGGTTCTCGCTTGCAAAAGTATCCTATTGTGCCGCCGTTGACAGGGAAACCTCTCAAGACTTGCGGGAATTGAAAGCTTCTGCTCCTGACCATGTGTGTACATGTCCGTCATGGTGATGAGCCACTCCTGCAAGGTGTTCTCCACATGCAAACACCTAGTAAGGAGTGAGACCGAAGCGATAGCTATTATGGGGCAACGCTGTTCCGGTATCTCGTTCTCATGCTGAGCGGAATGTTTGATCCAGCCTCCCTTGCCGGTGTCAAGGAAGCTAGGTGCTTCATGATCTTCCAGGATAGGTACCTTAGAGCAATGCCGCAAGCAGCGCACAGGAAGCGTTGGTAGTCAAACAGCTTACGAACGAGGCCTGGAGGCCAGGGCCTCTGGAAATGTGGACATCAACCGCGGCACCATGCTCAGTTATGCGCAAGTTCTCCGCAGTGTTTGGCGCTGTGTACAGGACAGAAGACAGAATGCGGCAATGAACGTGAGGCAAGAGCTTGCAAGAACTCCGGCAGCGAAGCCGAAGCCGCTGCAAATGACTCGCATTCCGAGGGAACCTGGCAGCCGAGCTGCGCATCTTCGGCCAAGTAGGTGAGCTGCCTTGGCTGCTACTCTGCTACTTGCCTACGCATCACCACACCCTGATACATGGATGCCGCTCTAGGAGGCGCCACGGGACGAACACATGCTCCTGTGCCTGAAAATGAAGTTTGGCATGTGCGTTGCCTTTCCTCGTAACTGCTCAGACAGCACATTCATGTAAGCTTATTGCAGAAAACCGCAGCCACCTTCGACACCTCTGGCAACGTTTCAAGGTTGTTGAAGTTGTGCTTGCAACAAACACTTTCTCCCAGCCAAAATATCGATATCTGCACCTCAACATACCTCAACGTGCCGTGTTCGGGCTCTGGGTTGGGGGTCGGCGGCCAACATGCCATAATGGTGTCGAAAGGATGGAACATGGAACTTGGAAATCTCGGACGTCAACTCCGGGCCCAAAAGGGTGAGAGAAGGGGCAACAGAGCCTCAACCGGGACGCTGCTCGGAGAGTGGCCTCTGGTCCCAGTTTGAGCGGGTGACGGCCTCGCCAAGCACAATGCCATTCACGTGTGAACAACATTTGCAACAAGGCTTTTACAAGCGCGCAGCACAAGCCAAGGGTCATTGAATCAAGGACACTGGAACATCCTGGAACCCTGGCCTTGCTTTGCTTGACTGATGTCCCCAGCAGGCTGTTTCCGAGGCCCTCCAGTCCTCCTGCGTGCGACTTGGGGGGTATCGTGTGTCGTCACATGATGTTCACGGGCGCCTTTCACAGGTGGCTGTCCCGAATGCGCCCGTTGGGCTTCTCATCTTCAGAGTTGGGGGCTGTGCCATGCTTTGCAACTACTGTAACTACTGTGCGTACAACACGAACTCATCTGGAAGACTCGTCTGAGCTCTCGGGGTCTCCTTTCAAGACAATCTGCTTCGGCCAGGCGGTCAAGAAGTCGATGCCTTGGACCTGGGCGGCCATGATGGTTCCACGCTCAGTATACAGTATACTGTACCGAATGTAGCTCGCGTTGCCGCGAGCGTGCGCTGGTTGCAGAGCAGGGGATACTGTATACTGAATACACAATCATTGTAACCCTCCCTACCAGGCGCCAGCCCCTGATGGTCTCTTCCCCACCGTGGTTTTAATGTTGAAGCACACACGCAAGCTCCAAGCACCTCCAGATAAACCTCGGCAGAGAGACCACGCAGTCGAACTCGAGTGCCAGCCGCGCCGCATCAGCAGCCTCCGTGCACAGCGTGACGATTTGGCAGATATGGCAGATGTGGGCAGGGCTTCATGCGGATGACTTCCGACCTTGAGTGCTTGCCGTGATAATGATCCCATCAGCCGCAATTTCTGAACGGATGTTCTTGCTTTTCCCCATGACCTGATGCAACCAGGAAGCGAGGCCCATACCATAGAAGGTGTGCAGCTCGTTTTCGAGGAAGCTCCTGAGAGACACCTTCCCTTTCGCCCCAAGATGATGCTGGGGATTTCCGAGAGAAAAACTCAGAAGCTGCTACTCTTCAAGTCGATGCATACCGACTCTTCCCCCCGTGCATACAGGATCATACAGGCTTGAAAATCTTGTTTCAATTCTGGGAGTGAGGAAGGCTCCCTCGGTACAGGATTTTGTGCCGCGGAGTGCTGTTGCGGCCAGGTGGCCAAAGAGCATCGAACAAAGGCTTCGGCCATTTCCTCCGCATTGGAACTAGGTCGACGGCCAGCACCTCTCAGGGACAAGGTTTGACAAGGGCTTCACGCCCTCGCTCACACTCCGCATCACTCCGCTCCTCCCTTCCAAGAGTATCACTCTTGGACGGCGGTACGTTGGCTGAGAACGTACAGAAATATTGCCAGATGCTTTTCATTGTCTTGCCCTCTTTCATTGAAGACCGACGAAAGCTCTGCCAAGGCACCCACGGGCCATTGCAGATCGTCAGGATGGCCTCTACTGTTTAATCAACCCAAAGGCCATCAAAGGCCATTCCAGGAATGTCACGAAACCCTGCTCACGTTGTGACCACCGCTCGCGTTCGCGCACCTCCCGGGCAACCCCTCTAAGGGTGACTTCCAGGGTTCCGCGCTGCCGCGCTGCCAATGCGACGAGGCACCGATCGACTTGGCGGCGCCCCCTTGATGAAGCCGGGCTTCCACTCCTTTGCAAACACACTCGGGGAAGCTTGGATCAAGAAACCCCATAATATGGAATATGAGGATTCAATTTTCAAGACTCTGCCCGCAGATGAGCCTAGCCGCCTAGCCGTTCTGAGTGTGACACCCACCCCCCCTTCAAACCTGCACTGGCACACAAACAATACGTCAAGGCTCCATGTCCAAGCCGAAATGGTAGCGGTCGTGCCATCCCAGGAGGAATTCCTCAATCTCTCCTCGTGTCACTTGCGGCACTTGCATTGCAACCACCCTCTTTCATCAGAGCCGGAACCCTTGCAGAGCAATACCCAGCAGCATGGAGAAACACTGGAGAAACTGTCTGCAAGCGTGGTTTGGCGCGGTCTTCACATGTTTTTCACTGACTAGAATAACAGGTCTTTGCCTTGAGGAGCTTTGCTGAAAAAGGGTCGCTCATCGCTGGTGAGGCGAAGCTGGATGTCCGGGAGGCCGCAGTGGGCAGCGATGGTGCGGGAGACGCCCATGGCTTCTCAACTCGTGTGGGATTTCGTGGTCTTTGCGGGCATTTGCTGCTGGAGGCGAAGGGCTTCAGTTTTTGGGGCGCGGGATGGGCTTGCAGCTGAAAGCTTCGACGTGGAGTCCTTGCACGGCTGGATGGTCTGAGAGCGTGAATGCAACTTGCGTGTCAAACTCTGTGTCTGTCCGTCTAGTCCCACGAGGGCACCGATCATGTTTCTGCTCTCCGAGCTGCAGAACTCCGCCCTTCTGACGTGTGGTGCTTCGGACAAATGGCAATTGAAAGGTGAACATGTTGACATTGCAAGGAGGGGGAATATTTGGGGGAGCAGATTTGTTGCCTCTCACCCCCTCCTTCCTCTAAAGAAGAAGAAACCCTCAGAAGAACCCTTGGTCCATCCTAGGCCCCTTGAGAAGTACACCGCAAGTACACCGCGGCCCTGCCTGGGAGGCCAGGACTTCCGTCTGCGACTCGAGCCAGCGGCTGGTCTGTAGCACCTACCACATGGACAACAAAAGCGCACACAGCACAATCAAGGCACACACACACACACACACCCACGCGCGTGCGCATAAAAAAGAAGAGAGAGAAGCACACACAAAGTGGAAGGAAAGGAGCAAGGGGGGGGGGGGGGCCCCCCCTTCACCTTTCTTCTGCTGCTTTCCCGGCTCTCGTTACTCGTGTGCAACGGTGCACTTTCTCTTCTTCTTCTTCTTCTTCTTCTTCTTCTTCTTCTTCTTCTTCTTCTTCTTCTTCTTCTTCTTCTTCTTCTTCTCTTCTTCTTCTACGGGGCTTGCAGGGCCCAAAGGACCCTCCGCGCACACGAGCGCGCCCAGGTCTCTCAAATCCGTCCAGTTGGTGAAACTCGGACTCACACACTACCCAGCGCGACATACTCCCCCACGATTCCTTTGTCAGTTCCTTAAAGTACCTAGCGCAACATTTCGCACTAATTAAGGAACTGTCTTTCTCTCTCTCTCTCTCTCTGACTCTCCGCCTCTTGTTCCATTTTGTTCCTTCATGCCGCGGGTGGGCAAACCCGCGCTGAAAAAACTTCAAAGGAGGACAGAGCAACAACTTCCCAGATTTGAGCTCGTCCCAATTGCGTCCGCCGGCGCCTCCAGCTGCTCCAGGTTGGCCGTCCGCTGGTCCTCCACCTGCGTGGACGTCAACGCTTTGTTTTGCCGCTGGACCCAGGGTTGCTGCGTGGGGGGATTGGTTCAACGAGAAGGGCTTACGTTAGCTTCATGTTCCGCGCTTCCTGGCCGTCGGCCCTAAATTGCTTCTCTACTTCGACGCGGGTTGCCGGTCCGCCTCTTGAACGCGGCGCGAATCAGTCAACACTACTTACTTTGCAACAGTTTGCCATACTTTGCCTAAGCATGACTTAATATGCTTAATATGCCTTTGCCTTTGTATGGTCGCTGACCGTTGTTGCTATGTTCCTTGGCAGCCATTTGTGCTTAAGCTTGCTTCAGATTGTGGGTTCAAGACTTCTGTCTTGCATCATGAAAGCACATTCTTTGAACTTGTATGAGCTTGGAGGAGCTATCGCCCAGTTAAGTTGCTGAAACTCAATCATGGCCCTGAACTAATACTCCAGGACCCGAGTTGCGGCCCTTCAATCATTCAGACCCAAGCTCTTTGACCATCTTAGACCTTCTAAAACCCACCGGTTGCGCACTTCGGTCTTCAGCCGGCTGTGCAGCTCGTCCGCTCGCAGGTGGAACTCTGCCTTTGTGGCATCCTGCCAAGTGCCAAGCAGAAACCAACCCTACACAACTAGTACACATAGTACACCTGAACTGCTCCACCAGGTCCTGTTTGCGCATGTCCGGATACTCTTCCGTGAAGGCGTTGAAGCTGAGGACCTCCCACAGTGTGCAGCTCATTTGGCCTAGATTCTGTCGAATGCAGCACATGCTTGGCCACCGGGCAAAGTCGTCCACTAGGGACTGCTTCCCGTCCACGCGCTGCAAGTACTCTGCAAAGCGCTGCTTCATCTGAGCGACAAACGCGCCAATCGTTATGCTTAGACGCCTAGACGGTCAGGTGTCATGGGCAGAGCGTTGAAGCTTCCTTGCTGTTTGTTGGGCCAGATAGTTTTCCACAAGGCCCCTCTTGAGGGCTGAGGGCCATGATCGCAATGGTGGAGTTCCGAGCCCAGGAGAGAAAGTTCTGAGCCGTGCGACGCCGTAGAGGCCGCTTCGGAAGTCGGACAGGTGGCATCGGTGCCTTGCGCAAGGGCCCACAAGGCCAGCAAGTTCTATCACTCCTGCTGTAAGCCCTATTTGAGCCAATGCGGTTCTTCTACCAGAACTCATGCGGCAGTAGAGCTCCGTACAGCTTCAAGCTCAGACTTCGACTTGCAGGGCCAAAGCACAGGGTCCAACCTGAGATCCTGGCCAATTGAATAGCTGATGCAACGAAGCCACGAACTCATCCTGGAGCTCCGTCCACTCCTCACAAGAGATATGCTGGATATCACACCTGAAAAAGCGGTCCTGCGTTGCACCTGAGTGGCTTTTAAGTGATTGGGTGGTGATGGTAGCGGTTCCGAGGACCCCCCTTAGCAGACCCTTTCAAAGCACCTGCATCAGGAGGTTGAAGACCTGATCTTCGATCTTCTCGACGAAAGAGGGCCTTTGGATGTCCGGATCCCGCAAAGTCTACAAGAGTCTACAAGCTCTACCTGCTTAATGTTCAATCTGGGTCAAACTACGCCAAGCTGCCACGCACATAGTATACAATGCGCATTATTATGCTTACACTGACTTGTAGCCTTGTGTTTACAATATGCAATGCGTAACATGTGGAATTTGTATCTGCCTGGTAGAATGTCATCCGTACACGCTTGGATCCAGGAAGGCCAGATCCCCCCGAGAATCGAAAAGCGGCCGGGGCGGGCAATCCAGGGCCCGCGCAGCTCCCGCAGCTGGACCGGCTCGAAAGGCGGCTCCGGTGGAGGATCCGTGGACTGACGTGAGGAATGCGTCTTTCTTTTTTGTTGATATTCTATGCTATGTTCTATATTCTATACCGTTTTCTTCGATGTATTCTATATTGCATTCTTTTTCGTACTATATCTACGCGTACATGACAAGTGCTCTGCACAGACGCCTCGGCCGTGTGGCGTCAGAGCTTGCGGGACTCCCTCATGCCCCTCCTCCATGGCCAAACCCCCTTAGCCCTGTTACCAGGTGCAGGGGGGAGAGCAACGGATGTCTGTTTTGGGCATCGCACACCTTGCCTTGTTATGTGGCGAGACACTGTCGAACTGGAACGTCTCAACCGTCCCACTGCACACAAGGCAGGCAGCTCGGCCGGCACTGGCCCAAGTTGTCCATGCTAGGGGCTTTAAGCTCATGGGCATCAAGATTGCCAGCGCACGCTAGTGAGAAGATCAAGCTGTGAACCCTTAAGCACTTAGCCGACTCAGCCCTAAATTGGAAAACCGCCGATTTTTGGAAATCGTGGGAACCAAGGGATGCCTTCAGCAGGCGGCGCAAGTCGAAAACTCCATGACCCCCTTTTGAGAGTCCATTTCACTTGGATCTGATCCCTGCTAAAAAAGGCTGGCGTTTGAGGATGTCAGAAGGGCAAAGCACTCCTTGCTGGCCCGCGCTGGCGAATCTCGATCGCCGTAAAAGCAGGTCAAACGCAGGTCAAAGCTGCGCTTCAGCACGCTTCTAAGAAATTTGCGGGAGGCATCCTGTGAGCATTACTGCTGAAAAAGATTGCTGCACTGTCCACGTCCCTTGGGTGCCACCCGTGCCATGCTTACACATCACTGAAGCGTCCAGAGCTTCCAGAGTTTACAAGCTGCTCCGGGTTCGCGTTGGCATCTCTCCTCTTCCTGGTTAGTACTCATCTAGGAAAAGCACCCCTTTCATACTGTCTTCAGGAATAGGAACTTGGATACGATTGCTGAGGGAAAGCATGTCTGGCTGCTTGGAACGGCTAGCTGCTGGCCTCCGGTTCTTCGGCTGGGGCAGGCTCGGCGGGAGGGTCTGCCGCGGCCTGGAGTTTGAACTAAGGCAGGCCACGGGTGTTGCATGGTGCTCGCCACAGGACCAACCTTGACGTGACCCTTCTCGGACATGTAGGGCCAATGTAGGTTCTGCCAAGGCGCCTCGGCTCCATCTGCCGGCTCACCTGGGGCCTGCAAGGAATCAGGGCTCAACGCAGCCCACAGTGTCCCGAAGCACCCAGAGAAAACAAACATCCCAAGAAGAGTCGCGCTGAGGATCCCAGAGGCCCTCCCACACGGGCCACACGGGCCGTGTGCCTCCTCTTGGGCTTCCTTGGCCTCCTCCGCTGCCTTCTGGGCGGCCTCGGCCTTCGGTTGCTTACGGCTTCCCTCGAATATTCCACTATACGTACACGGTTACGATACACATTGAACGTGTCTGCAACATGATGCCATTGTTTCACAACGCAGATGGCAGGTGCCGAACATTTTTTTGCAGGAGCTCAAACTTCCATCTCAGCGTGCCTTTGCCATCCCTGCATGGATTGTCGCTCGTCCTACCTCGTCCTACCCTCTCCCCCCCCCCATTACCTGCTGCGGACTCTCCTCAATAAACTCCGGGCCTCCTCGGCCTCGGCCTTTTGCTGCGCCAGCACTTCCTTTTTTCGGGATGCGAGGTTTGCTCGGGCTTGCTCTGCGGAGTCCAGAGCATACCTCTTTTGGGTGCCTTGGTTGGGTTACAGATTCTCTTCTCACGCTTGAGACACGCATGTTCAGCAACTCTACTTATAGAGGTCTCGCCGCAGCAAAATAGAAATCTCTGAAGATGGAGCTGCGTAGAGCAGACCTGCTGTTCAGCTTGGAGTGCGTTGAGGTGCCTAGGCTGAACTAATGGCCTTCTTCCGCTCCAGCAGGAGCGCCACCTGTGGCAGGATGCAAACAGAAAAGCTTAGCGAGGGGTTGCGAAGGCAAGTTCAAGGCAAGCCTTCAACGGTTCCTCAGCGCAGTCAACCCTTCTCGTATGCGCATCCTGGACGCCAATGCCAACCTCAAAGCTTAACTGTTTGGTCACCTCTGATGAGTCCATTGAAAGCCCTATGCCTAAAAACAATTCGTCATACTGAACTCCCGCCTTCCGCGGCTTGAACTCTGTTGAAGGCCCACATTCTGGGGAAATACACCGAACGGCCCATGTCATCCCTGCGGTGCGTGGAGTTCTCTGGGTCTACAGCTCTCTATGGTAACCTTCAAAGCCCTTCCACGGAGCAAACCCTAAACCTTAAACCCTAAACCCTCACGGCACCTGCTCCTCCACCGCTTCGTAGGTCGAGTCGCTGCTGCCGCTGGCATCGATCTGGCAACAGAGATCGAAGTGGGGGTTTACGAAAATAAGGGAACCCGAAATAGACCCCCAGATAGCAGGATTTCCTTATAGTAAGGACCCCAATAAGGTACCCCTAATTTCGGAAGTGGCAACTTCTAGATTCGTCCCGGTGGTCTGTTTTCTCTGTTCGCGTGTGCCATGGAGAGGGAAAGGCATGCGGGACTTTTACTTTGACTGAGCAGGCACAACACAAATGGCGCTTGTGAAAGCACTGTTGCACAGCAGGGCCACTAAAACAGGAGCAAACCGAAAACCTGCACTGGCAAAACAACCCTCGAAAGACGAGTTTGCAGGGGGGCTGGGTTGGGATCATACTGATTTCCGTGCACTGGAAAACCCCCGCAACCTTCTCTAAGCAACGTAGTAGCCATCCATCGAGTCATACAAATACAAGGCACATGGGCCATGGCATCTAAACTGTAAAATTTCAGCTCCACTATTCCAAACCCAAAGACATCCCATGCCCAGCTTTTCCCCCGACGACCCTTGAAAGGACGAAACAGCCAGTCCACTGCTTCTTCTTCTAAACAGCGGCTCTCTCTCTCCTGCTTTCTGATTGCCTTGCGCACTCCAAAGCAACCTGGCCTCCACCAGTCGGGGCACGTCGGGGTAAGGGCCGAAGTGGCCCAAGATCCCGTCCACCTGTGGGGATGCACAAAAGGGATGAATGCCCAAGAATGCCCAAAACAGTTTCAGGCCCTCGGCAGCCTCTGAGCCGAATTAATTTCTTGCGGAGCTTTCAGCAGTTTGCTTCTGCGAGCCCCGCCCTGAATCTCTCAGGGTCTGCATCAAGCTTAGCCTTAGAACTCAGAGCGCGCTCTGCCTCCTCTTGCGAAACGTCGAACAAGTGGATGCGCTGAGTAAGTGTGCCCATCGACCTTTTTGCGACTTGCAGACTGCAGCTCACTTGCACATCCAAACACACACATTTATGCCGCCAGGATCCACTATGCCATGCTACCATGTGCTCATCATTGCGAACAGCGCCCGCTTCGAGTTCCCGTCGAGCGTAAGCTTCTTTTCACAAGCTTCCATTTCGGGAAAAAAAGAAAAGCAAAGATGAGGCACGCTCTTGTTCCGGATCAACAGTACAAGGCAAGAACACTGGCGAAGAGCCCTGAAGCGTTGCAAACTCGTTGTTGTGAACTCTCGACGTTTCTGATAGGTCAGCCCGTGCTTTGACTCCGCCGATAAGACGGCGTCAATGTTGGAGAACTGATGCGATTGAGAGCTGCGGATTCTGGATTGACACTTAAGTTGAGGATCACGGTGCTGCTCATGGGTGTTGATGTCTCATCAGGTCCCTGACAAAAACCCTAGCATGTGGCACCAATGAAGACGATGATTGAACTGACTGAATCTGAAGTGAGTGGAGTGACTGGAACCATCAACCCCAGCATGAGCCGAGACACTTCTCCAGGCAGTCAGCGGGCTCCAGCCTTCGCTTGTCGGAGGACAGGATAGCAGGACCAGAAGGAGAAATAGCAGTCTCCGAATCTCGACCAGTGGATACTACGTGGCCCACGAGACAGCCGGCACTTTACGAACCTTGGGCGTCTGATGGCGACTTGAGCTTCCTTGGGTGGAACTAGGAGAATGAGTGCCATGTCTCAAATGTCTCAAATGTCTCAGATGTCTCACATGTCTCAGTTCTAAAGCTGGTGGCAGAGGTTACGTGGGGACGCCGCTCCCGTGTCCACCCTTTGGGGGTTATGCTGGAGGGTGCGACTAGCTCCCGACACACCCCACGTGACCAATAGCAGGACAAGACCCCGTCATGGCCTCTCGTAGATCACTGACTTCTTATTCGGAGGAGGATGGTCCTGGCCCACAGGCGACAAGGAGCTCGCAAGTTGGACTCGCATTGTGCCCCAGCTGAGCCGAATCCTCAACCCAAGGAGGCCCAGCATGGCACCGACCGAAAAATTTAAAGATCCGACTGCCGAGAATGCCAAGACCCCCTAGACGCACACATTTGAAAGGTTATGCCAACTCAACCTCCGAAGCCAACTTGAACTTGGAATTCCCCTAAGCCAGTCTTCCCCCTTTCCCACCACTCGCAGAATTCCTTCTTGTCGCAATCCGAAACTGAAAGATCCTGAAAGTGGGCTCGACGCCCCAACCTCGATGTGATACTCCAAGCTCGTCGTCGGATCGATCCCTGGAGTAATGTGGAAAAATGTGGGCAATATATTTGGGAAAATGTGGAAACATGCGGGAACATGTTGGAAAATGTTGGGATTTGCGGTAAGGGCTGAGGGTTGTCTAGTGTCCCAGAGATGCCGAACGCCTCATGATGCCTCCCCGGAAAGCAGGCCCCTCTCCTGAAGTCCCCACTCTCCCATGTTCTCCCCCCTGTCGCTTCTCGGCATCCGGGCGCCGACCGCAGGCGCGGCGCACCGACTCATTGAGCGAGAGGTCGAGCCGGAAGTGCAGATCGTAGCCTCGACAAGCGGGTTGTCAGAGAGCGGAGGCACGACTGAAGGACTCTCGAGAGGAAATGTGCGAGTATGCAGCCTTCTCCAAATTTTAAAAAAGGGGGGCCCACCGGCCTCCCGGCCGCCTCACTGCTTCTTCTGGCTCCTGACAAACGGCGTCTCGCAGAGGTCTGGGGTGTGGTAGGGGTCTTTCTGATGAGGACTTGGACCCGGTTCTCTGCAAATCGCTTTCAGAACTCAGTTCAAAACTCACCTGAGTTGGTGACTCTAAGATGTCTAAGGCTATCTAAGGCTGTCGCCCTCGAAAAAAGATCTAGAGTTTTGACCATTCTGATCTGTGCAGCTCCCAAGGCCTCTGGCGGACGGGGTGCGATGATCTCGGCCTGGCGCAGAAAAGGTGCAAAAAGCGCCCCGGCTTTTAGAGGGCTGTCCGGCGCCTTCGTCATGGGAGTCCACGCCCACCCCCCCCATGCCCCCCCACCCCACGGAATAAGGAGACCAAAAAAAAATAAGGGCTTATTAGCCGGATAATAAGCGCTTATTAGCTGGTTAATAAGCTCTTATTTCTCAGTTGAAAAATAAAGGCTTAATAGCTGGCTAATAAGCGCTTAATAAGCACTTATTAAGGGGGTCTTATTTCTCAGTTTGCCAAAAACGGGATTTTTCCTTATATTACCTTTATTTATACGCTTATTTTTTCAAGAGGCGTTTTCTGGGATGTTGGGCTGAAATCTGGAAATTTCGCGTTTTGGGGTGCCGATCCGCGGGCGCGGCCGCCGAGTACCCTTATTTTCCGCTTATTTCTCTGTTTCGCTTTGTTGATCCTGGCTGGGGAGGGGGGGGGGGGGCAGGACAACCTCAAAATTGCTTGAACCGATTTGCTGGTTGTATGTAGGTGTATGTGCGAAGTGCCCCAGAACCTGAGTCTCGGGTTAAGACATCACGCCGTTATATAACCTGATTCAGCCTGCGCGATTCGCTTGCCCCTGGCTCAAACACTGTAACACAGCATGCGCAGCAGCCTCGAACTTGAGAAGAGCCAAAAACACATGTCAGGGCTTAGGAGATTCCAGGGGTACCTTGATTTGCTGCGATTGAATCAAAGACGTTGGGATGTGAAACTTGGGTGTACCGCTAACCTGAGCTCGTTGGCATCCAACGACTTTGTGCTGCAGGCTTACTGCAACCCTTGAATCCTAGAGATCGTGTCAGGAAAGGTCCCGTTGAATTCCCAACCCTTCCGTGGTATCATGGGTGAGGATGGTTTAGTTCCGGACGACACAAGTGACATCGATGAGTCAGGCGTGCTCGCGCCAGGCGAGCACCGGGCTCCGGGCCCCGTGTTCCATTCTCTGGTGGAGGTGCCTGTTGCTTCGGCATCGGCTTCTGAGGAGATGCACACGCTTTTGGCGTACTTGAGCGAGGAGGGCCAAAGCGAATGGATTGCTTCGAAGGCCAGGATGGGGGGAACCTCTGCAGAGTCCGTATTTTCATTTCTATTGTGAAGCAGTTTACTCATGATTCACGCGATTCTTTGCAGGTGGGCTCTTTCATTCTGCGAACAGAGAGTGACAAGCGGGCCGTCGAAAGCTACCGCCGCGTTGTGGAGAAGGTGCTTCAGGGACAAACGTTTGGCGCATTGCTGTGTTGCCTCTCAATTGCCCCCAAATTAAATAATTAGCTGATTTTGGTGGTGTGAGTGTCTGTGTTTAGACCTAATTTGCTCTTATTTTGCCCTCAATTCGCCCCAATCGACCCATTACCCTGCCCTTGTATGACCTCCTTGTCTTAGCGCGTTGTTCCCTTGTTTGGCCCTTAGTTTGCCCTACTCTGACCCTTATTTTCCCTTATTTTGGCGCATTGCCGGTATTCGATCCTTATTTGGCCCTTAATCTGCCCTTATTCGACCCTTATGTTGCCTGGAGGTGCCCTTATTTGGCCCTAAACATGTTCTCATTTTGGCGCATTGCCCCTTGTCTGGCCTTTATTTTGCCCTTAATCTGATCCTTATGTTCTCTTATTTTGGTGCATTGCCTTTTTTCGACCCTTAGTCTTAGTTTGCCCAAATCTGAACCTTATTTTCCCTTATTTTGTCCGTTGCCTGTATTCGACCCTTATTTTGCACCCTAGTTACCCTTATTTGGCCCTTAATCTGCCCTTATCTGACCCAAGTTCGCCTTGTTTTCTTGCTGTTTGTGGCGTGTTGGCCTTAATTTATCCTTCTCATTGTCATTGGCCGGAGTGCTCGCCCTCTCTTTCATTTTTGCTCAGCTAGGAACCATATGACCAATAGTCCCATAGCTGCAGTGAGCTTCCTTTGCATTCATGGCCACCCGAGTTGACATGAAAGATTTCACAGAGCCTTCGGAAGCTGATGCCACGAGATCCAACACCAATGCCGGGAAAGACACGGAGCTCAACACTGGATGCGGCGTTACCCGAGAGTCAGCAGCAACCTCGAAGCCGCATGTGGAGTTGAACACGCCGCCCAGCCGCCGACGCCCTGCAGAACCAGATGATTCACAAGACTTCCTTCCAGAGACGCCAAACCCCCCAAGCAAAAAGCTTCGCAGGCTGCAGGGGGCTACCTCCCTGGAGGAGAGTGAGGTATTGGACAAATAGCTGTTCTAGTCGGGTCGCCAAATTTTTAATGCGCGCCAGAGACAGGCTGATGTAGGTAGGCCCCAAGAGTAATTAAATTAAAACCCGTTGTGTGGTTGTATAAACGCTTGGCTCTGCTGCTTGGTTTTTGCTTCTGCTGCTCCACCCACGGACCACTGGAGCAGTTCTTTGTGCAGAGACAGCCTCATGACAGCAGGCTAACCCAACCTCCCGGAAAAAAGAAGCCAGAAGCCACCGGATCTGTTGACCGATGCTCCCCAAACAGCCCCTGTCCTCCCCGATCTGTGCCAGGTAGAAGATGCTCACCGGGCAATGTGGCCCGGCGTGGCAATCAATCACCTGCAGCCGCGATTTGGTATAGGTTCTGGCGACGGCCAGAAACAATTTTTGGCAGAAAGAACGATGACCACAGCGCTTTTCATTTCTTATTTTGTCTATTCTATCTGGGATTATGGCAGAAACCTGGTGGAGCGGACCTACGCGTGCAAGGCCCTCCGTAACCTGCTGGCTCGCATGCTGTCATGTATCGGCGCCTGCGCCTTTGCCTTTCAGTTCCAAGGAAGCGGAAACGACGACCAGCACTGGACACAAGTCAGGGTGGGCGTTGATATGAGACTGGATGTCAGTTTGCTTTGGTCGCCGGAGTTCATGGACGCATACATTAATGAGGCATGGGCATCTGATATGGCGAATGGCAAAAAACCATGGCTGGTGAATGCGTTGGCCCTGGCCACGCTGGATGAGCTTATATGTTTTTCGCTGGACCCGAGCCATGACATCGTCCTCAAAAGCGTTCTGCTGCCGAACGTGCTGTGCCTCATGTGCCAGATTGCAAGCTTGCTCGACGAAAATGTATCGGCCCTGGCGAACACGACTTCGACGCCAGTGCGGTCGAGCAACAAGAAGAAGTTTACTGGGCTGTCCATCATGCAAAAGAGAGCGATCGGTGAACGCCTGTTCACTGGCAAGGACCGGGGATAATAATTACAGCACGAGCAGCCCTGCGACACAAAAACTAGCCGCAACGTGTGTTTCCCATTGTTTCCCTATAGTCGCACAGGACCGGTTCTTGGCCAAAGCCTTCGAAGCCGTTCTTGGCCGCGACGCTGCGAAAGACATGACGCACTGGGGAGCTGCTCACAATGCCATGGATGCCTGTCTGGAGATGGCAAAGTCTGTGGGGACGTTAATAAGATTTTATAATAAAAAATAGAGATGAACACGCCGAAAGCAACTAAGCTGGTGTACTACTACAACGCTCGAGCGAAGCTGGCAGACTGCAAAGTCTTTCACTTATTTCTGGACGCCAGCAGTGTGGCCAAGAAACCTACAGAATCTCGACTATTTTAGTAGACGCTCGCAATTTCCGCGATAAGCCGCTATCGCAGCCAACCCCCCCCCCCCCCCACCCCCACGCACCCCACCGCACCCCCCGACAGGAGCTGCTTTTCATTTGGGCTCCCGAAATCGGGCGCGGGGCCTTTGCCCCTCCAATGGCGGGGAGCTCAGCCGACACTCAGAAGGCAGCACCAGCGAACCTCCTGCCCCCCCCCCCCCTTTCCTGCTCGTTCCAGTGATCAATCGGTTTTGATTTGCGGAATGTATTGCTGGCACTGTGATGGCTCATGTGCTCCAATCATGAATAGTGGTGCTAGAAAGCTTATTTTTTGTGCTAGATAGCTTGTTTCTCCATTTAATTGATGATGCTGTGGGGCCAGCCATGTCGGCACCCTGGAATCTGAAGCAGATCCTGGAAGAGGACATGGGCGTGGGGCTTCGAAACTGCTTAAAATTTCCAAAGGAAAAGACACACGCAAGAATGAACCTATCTAACATAAGGAGGGACAGCTGAAGAATTCAGTTCTTGTGGCGGGAGGAGACTCGGGTTTTGAACCAGCAGTTCATCATGAGCTGGCAGTGACCCCAGTCGGAGGCGTCATTAAGGGGTGTTAAGCTGTCTGCACCTCAGTTTGCCACTATTTGACCCTTATTTTGCCCTTATTTTCTCCTTATTTGACACTTATTTTTGTCCTTATTTTGTCATTTGTGTGCTGTGTTGCCGATTTTGGTCCCTAATTTGCCAGTTGCTGGGGGGGGGTCGCAGGAAGGGGAGGGGGGGGGGGGGGGTCGAGCTGTCTGCACCTCAGTTTGCCAGACCCTTATTTTGCCCTTAATTTGACACTTATTTTGGTCCTTATTTTGTCATTTGTGTGCTGTGTTGCCGATTTGGTCCCTAATTTGCCAGTTGCTGGGGGGGGTCGCAGGAAGGGGAGGGGGGGGTCAAATAAGGAGAAAATAAGGGCAAAATAAGGGTCAAATAGTGGCAAACTGAGGTGCAGACAGCTTGACACCCCTCTCCCCCGGCCCACTTATTTTTGTCCTAATTTTGTCATTTGTGTGCTGTTTTGCTGGGGGAGGGGGGGGGTGGCAGGAAGGGGGGGGGGGCAGGGGGGGGGGGGTTTTGGGGGGGTGGTTGGGGGGGGGGTGGTTGGGGGGGGGGGGGGGGGGGTGCAGCCCAAGTTCGAAAAAAAAAAAAACCAACCCACACGACCCGCCCAGGCTGTTCAAGCTACTCTGCCACCGAGGACAACCGAGGACACGCTCGCTTCTCCTGCCATAATTATAATAAGCGGGGCTCATCAGCGTGTTGCATCACATCAGCCAAAGCAGATTACGATGACTCAGACGTGTCACGCTGCTTCGGCTCAATTATCAAGGGCTGACTGTTCTCTAGCTGACTATGCCAAGGGCCACTGACCATGAAACGGCCGGCTGCTGCACAGCGATGCCTCAAACAGCCTGACGCCCGCAAGAATCAGAAGAAGAAGAAGGCCACTCAGACAGTAAAACGGCCGGCTGCTGCACGACGATGCCTCAAACGGCCTGGCACCCGCAAGAAGGCCAATCAGACCGTGCAGATCACGTGCTGGCAGTCGAGGTCTTGTCATCGTCCCCCGGCAAGCGAATCGAGCAGCTCCGGTGACGAGCTTCCCACGGCACCAGCAGCCCCGGTTGGCGGGGCTCCACCAGGGCCGGCTGCGCCTGCGGTTGTACCAGCAGGGCCCCCGTTTCCGGGGCCACCGGCGCCCACACCATTCAACCAACCGTTGGGTGCCTTTCTGCCATTTGCTCCGCCCTTGCCAACACATGAGGGGATGTGGCGCGCAGCAGTAACCAGGCCACCTGGCTGTGTGCCACCTCCCATGCCCGCTGCAGGTGGACCGGGAGGCCCCGCGCCACCCACGCCGCTGAGGCCAGCAGCTTTCGGACCAGGCGCGCCGCCAAGACTCATTGCACACCCCAACATTGGCCCACCGCCTTGGGGACCCCCGCAGCCACCAGTGGCCGGGCCAACACCGAGACTGGTCCGGCCAACACCGAGACCGTCCCCGAAGCAGCGGTCATACCCACCAGTGCCGCCATATGCGCCAACCAGTGGCAGTGGAGCATCGACTTGACGATTGGGACTGAGAACTCAGAACTGAGAACAGACGAGAACAGTTTCGCGAGTGAAAAAGCATTGCACGCTGCTAACTTGTGTTCGTCCCAGACCCCCCAACCCGACACGCCACCCTTTGCACGCGCAGGAAACCAACAGCATGACCTCCGAGAGCAACAAATACACCGTGCGCGGTGCCAAGAGCGATTGCTCACTGCACATGTCAGCCTCAACCGTGCGCACCTGCGCCGACTCCTCCTAGGCATTGAAGCTATAGCTCCAGCTTCGAATTCCGGGTCGATGCCAAGGTGCACTGGCAGAGTTTCAGCCTTTGCCAAATTAGATGCCCTTAGTTTGCCCTGACTTCACCCGTAGCAGGGGTTGGGCGGGGGGGGGGGGTTGGGGGTTAGTTTTGGGGAGGGGGGGTTTGAAGAGAAGGGGGAAGTTTGGGGGAGGGTATGAGGTGCTAGGGTTGCGTCATGGTGGGGCGGTGGGATTTTGCGGCTTTCTGGAAAAAATTCATGGCAGGCGCCCGCGAGAGTCGCTGTCGCCGATTTCGAAGAAGGAAAACAAGCCGACACGCTGTTTCTGCCTTTGTCAGCCATGAGCCACCCATGCTGTCCATGTCAGTACATATCGGAAATAAAGAAACAAGGGATCTAAGGGTAGGTGGAGGGAATGACATATAATAAAAAATATGAAATTAGTAGGGTCGAATAAGAAAAAAACAAGCGTCAAGTAGGGGTGAGATAAGGGTCAAACAAGGAAAAAATGCGACATGAGGGTCAAAGCATAAAATAAGGATAAAACGAGTAAAGTAAGGGTCAAATAAGCATCAAATAAGAAAAAATGTGTCAAATAAGCGTCAAATAGCCCAAAACAATAAGGGTCCAACAAGAGTAAACTACATAAGGGTTGAATAAGTGTATCATAAGAGTCAAACAAGAAGTGGCAGCACACGGTGAACTCCTTTTCGTGTTTCCGAGCGCGGCTCAGCCGGAGGCTACAGGACTGTCACGGACCATTTACCAGGAGCGGCCGTTTATGACGCAGATTAAAAGACAGATTTAACACTCGAAATCTTGGCTGGTAACAATGGAGTCAGACTCCTCATCAGCCATGGAAATGCAGAGTCTCACCGAGAGTGATGCTCCGATCTGGACACGTTCAAGCAGCACGTCCCTGCCTTCAGAGAGCCTGAAGGATAGAAGCCGATGTGCCGAGTTGCTTTTTTTCTGTGCCCTGAGTGCGTAGTGTCTTGCAGGAATTTGAGAACAACAGCTCCCTCGTCAAGACAGGCCACATTTCTCAGATAACCTGGAAGCTTCTCCTGGACACGCTGGGAGCAGACACTCTACAGGAGCTAGCGGGACCTCTTATTTGGCCCTCAATTCGCCCCAATCTGAGCCCTTAATCTCCCCTTATATGACCTCATGTTTGCCTTGTCTTAGCGCGTTGCTCCATTGTTTGGCCCTTAATTTTATCGCAAACGCGAGGCCGCCTCGGCAAGGGTACCGACATGCTAGTCGCGCAGCGCGCAGGGGGGGGTGGGTGGGGGGGCGTGGAGGAAAAGGGGGTGGGGGGGTGGGGGTTGGGGGGGGCTTCGGTGGGGGCTTGAGGCTTCGGGCTTGGGCTGAGGGCTGAAGGGGGTGGGGGGGTGGGGGGGGGGTGGGGGGGTGGGGGGGGCGGATTTGCCCTAAGTGCTTTTAGACCCTTATTCTGCCCTTATTCGGCCCTTATTTTGCCATTCTGACCCATATTTTCATATTTTTTTGCGCATTGCCTGTATTCGATCCTTATTTGGCCCTTACTTTGCTCTTATTCGATTCTTATTTTGGCGCGTTGCCCCTTGTCTGGCCTTTATTTTGCCCTTAATCTGACACTGATTTTCCCGCATTTTGCCTGGAGGTGCTCTTATTTTGCCCTTAATCTGCCCTTAATCTGATTCACTTTTGCCTTAAATTTGCGCGTTGTCCACTTGCTTGGCCCTTAGGTTGCCCTACTCTGACCCTTATTTTCCCTTATTTTGACACATTGCCTTTATCAATTACGCATTTCTGTGGTGTGACTGTGAGGAGTCTATGCTGGCTTTCACGCGAAATACTTCCAGCACATGCACTGGTGCCTACACCAGTGAAATGGCACTGGCAGTGATCGAAAAGACCGTGAACGATTCAGCGCAGCTTCGTTGCGGGATTCGCCTGCGGCCTCGCATTGCTTGGGCTGCTGGCGCAGCAAATAGACACTTAAGCCTCCAGCCTTAAATCGTGCAGCTCGTTTTTAATTGCTGTGGCACCCAGGAGATCAGTCGCCCGTGCAGACAATTCATACACGATCATGAACAATGGTGTCAAGATGTCAAGGACGACGCATATGCTCCGCCTTGCTTATTCGGTGATGTGACTTTGGTGCTGCCGGAGGGGACCTTCCACCCGGAAGCCACTTTTGAGGCGCAATTGAAAGCAGCCAGCGCTGCTGATTTTGTGGGCACTCAGCGGTGCCACACCTGCCACAGGAGGTGCGAATTCTTGGCGCCCAAAGCTGAGTTGGAAACAGCTGGGCTTCCATGCACAGATCAATCCCGAATTGGCACCAAAAAATACCACGCAGGACCAACTGCTAAAGTGTTTATATCCCACGCCAAAATCCACATCGAGAAGCGCACGCCGCTCATCATCCTGGAGAACGTGCAGGACTGCTCAGTAAATAAAAATACACGGCAACAATTAACCAAGATGGGACAAAGGAAATAAGTGCAGAATAAAAGGATAAACAAGGGCAAAGTAAATCAGATGAAAAATGCTCACAGGGCAAAATAAGGCCGAAATAAGGTCATAAATAAGGGTCAAGTAAGAACAAATAATTTGCAAACGCTTGCGCGCGCCACCTCGGCAGCCAGGCCGGCTCACATTGCAAGGCCTCTCACAGGGGCCTGCTAAACGCCTACGAAAGCCTAGGCCCTAGGCGAGGAATCTTGCCATGGCTGTGCCCCTTGCAATCGACGTGTGCTTGCTAAGTGGCAGGACAGAAACACTAGTTGCCAAGGGTAATGAGACGGTGGCAAATTTCAAGAGGAAGGCAGAGCAGGCCCTGGGTGTCGGCAGTGGCAAGCTTTTGGACTCCCACGGCATCGTTCTGGATAAAGCAGCAACGCTTGAGGAAGCCACCGCGCGCAGCAGCAGGCTGACGTGGCAGCTGCATGTGGCCAGGATCCAAATCCATGGCAACAGAGACTCTTTTGCCGCGATTCTGGGTGACGGGTCAGTTGTGACGAGAGCTGTTTCTGGCTTCGGCAGCAGCGCGCCAGGGCGCCTGCAGGACGTGCTACAGATCCAAGCTACCGGTCTAGCCTTCGCTGCTGTTCTGAGCGACAGGTCTGTGGTAACGTGGGGCGAAAAGGAAGCTGGCGACAGCAGTGCTGTGCAATCTCAGCTGCAGGATGTACAGCAGATCCAAGCAACAGCTATGGCTTTCGCTGCCATTCTGGGCGACGGGTCTGTTGTGACGTGGGGCGCTCCTACCAGTGGCGGTGACTCCTCCGCAGTGCAGAAACAGCTGAGGAATGTGCAGCAAATCCAAGCAAACTCCACGGCGTTTGCAGCCATTCTGGGCGATGGGTCCGTTGTGACCTGGGGCGATCGTCGGACTGGCGGAGACAGTAGTGCTGTGCAAGGCCAGCTGCAGAAAGTACAGCAGATCCAGGCCTCCGAAAGGGCTTTTGCGGCAGTTCTGGGCGATGGTTCAGTTGTGGCCTGGGGCGAAACCGGAAATCCAGCCAGACTGCAAATGGTGCAGAGCGTCCAGGCTTCCGAGCGCGCTTTTGCTGCTCTCTTGTCTGATGGATCTGTAGTGACCTGGGGCCCTGCACAGTACGGCGGCGATAGCAATGCCGTGCAAGGTCAGCTCAATGACGTGCAACAGATCGCTGCCACAAAGGGTGCATTTGCTGCTATCCTGGGCGATGGATCTGTAATTACATGGGGCGACAGCACTTGTGGCGGCGACAGCAGTTGTGTGCGAGATCAGATCCAGAAGAGCGTAACTTCGATCGCCAACACCTACTTTGCGTTTGCTGCTATTCTGCACGATGGGTCTGTCGTGACATGGGGCTCTGCAGCTCACGGTGGAGATAGCAGCCACGTGAGAGATCACCTGAAGCAAGTGCATCACATCTCAGCCACCAGCAGCGCCTTTGCGGCTATGCGAAGTGATGGCCGTGTCGTTTCTTGGGGCGTTCGCGTCCATGGTGGCGACAGCAGCTCTGTGCAGGATCAGCTGAAAGACGTCCAGCAGATTGCAGCTACGGAGTCTGCATTTTGTGCCGTCGCAGGCACTGAACTGATCACATGGGGCAAAAGCCCCAGATTTTTGATGCGTTGAATCAGAAAAAAATAGTCCACGTCACCCTCCCCTCTGTCCCTGCTCCCTCCCCCCTCCCCTCTCCCTTGCCCTTCCCCCTTTCCCTCTCCTTTCTCTTGTAAATCCACAACAAGGGTGGCGTCACAAACAAAGAGTGAAGCAAGGGTGGAATAAGAATGAAATAAGGGTGGAATAAGACCACAAGATAGTGAAATAAGGGTGAAATAAGGGACAAACAATGAAATAAGGGTGGAATAAAAATGAATTAAGGGTTGAAAAAGAATGAGATAAGGGTGAAATAAGACCACAAGATAGTGAAATAAGGGTGAAATAAGGGGACAAACAATGAAATAAGGGTGGAATAAGAATGAACTAAGGGTGGAATAAGGAAAAACCAGTGAAATAAGGGTGGAATAAGAGTGAAACCAGAGAGGGTACTCGGTCCTTATTTTGCGCCTCACACGCTTCCGCGGTGCTGCAGGAGTTGCACATGGGCATGGTCCAAAAACTTTATGGCCGGCACTATGACCTGCACCCGCTGAACATATCGCCAGAGGACGTTGGCCACGCCGGCGTGGCTCGTGCCAGGGTGTACATTGTCATGGCTTACCGGGGCCTGGTTACAGAGCACTATGACGTCCAAGAGATGTTTCGTCGTGTCTGCCAGAAGATGCGACAGTTTGTGTGTACTGAGCCTTCGGATTACTTTGTTGCCGACGAGGCGCAGTAACTAGCGACTAGCGAAACGAGTCTTTTCTGATTTCCTGAATCAGTTCGTGCTTGGATTGATTCGATCCTGACGTGAGGTGGACTTGACGCTTGAGTCATCGCACACTGCCCGCACCCGCAACATCATTCACAAGCCTAAGGCGGCCCGTCTGCATTGATTTAGGAGGGTTGCGCGCTGTTCACCCGCGTAAATTCGTTGGTCATTCACGTCGCCTGGCTGTAGGCAAAGTCCTGGAACTACTTGCTGAACCAGCGTGAAGGAAGAGCCCTGCGAGTCGTGAAAGCCATGTACCGCAAGCGCTTCAAGCAGCCAGCAGCCGCCAACAAGAACTTGGTCATCTTTTTGGGCGACAGCCCGCCTCGGGTGACCTGGAGCGCGTGCAGCAACAGGATACCCACCTTCAGGACCAACTCTGGCAAACTTTTCATACCAGCACAGAAACGCTGGATGTGCCCGAGAGAGCGCTTAGCTGCGCTGGGCTTCCCTGTGGTGCCTGCTTTGGCTTTGAGCTACGGAGTTCCCATGCTCCCATTCCGGGACCGGCACCGAGCTGCCCAAGTAGCAGGAAACTCGATGCATTTTGGGTGTGTGCTGTTGGTCCAGTTCTTGGCCCTTGCCTGTTTCACACCGCGAGGGCTGCTGCTGCAACAGAGGCAGAACTGCCAGTGGCTCCTGCCAGACCCAGACAGCGAGCCTGAGCAGCTTTCATGCAAACCAAATTTAATTTGTTGGCCAGCCAGCACGACAACGTCAGCAGCCGTGAAATCTTGAAATACGAGGGTTCGGCGAGGATGGCATGCAGAATGCAGGGGGGCGGGCACAGACTTCTGAATTGACACGGACTTTCCTTTGCTGCCTGGTGCGTGCCGCAGCCATTTCCTGCTTTGCCCACGATTTGTGCGAGGCAACACAATTCGATCTCAGCCATGCCTCCTAAGAAAGGCCTCCCAGTACCGCTACACAAACGCCAGAAGAAGACACCAGAAATCGAGCCAGTGATGACGGCGACAACTTCGAAGGCAAAGGCACGCCCGCCTGCTGCTCCGGGGAAGGCGAAGGCGAAGCCGCCTCCGCCGGCGAAAGCGGAAAGCCCGGGCCCCGTTGTCCGCGCGACCAGCCGGATCCTGAATTCAGAGAGTGAAGAGGACCTCGTTTATCCCAACGGCAGCACAATGAATGTGGGGCCGCGTGGCACCGCCTCATCCAACACAAGAAGAGTGAAGACCGAGAACTACAACTCGCAGAAGACCATGAAGAATTTCGTTGACACTTGGCTTTGTGGTTAATTTTAACGCTGCGCGACACGCCTCGGCCGGGGCAGCCCAGCCTGCCTAGTCCAGTTCAGCCCAACTCCCAGCACAAGCAGCCCAGCAGCCCGCACCTGCTGGTCCGGCCCTTATTTGTACCTTATTTCCCACGCGGCCCTTTGGGCCCTATTTCGCCCTTATTATTGTTTCCCATATCACGCTGCCCTTAAGTCAGCCTTATTTAGCTATTATTTCAATTCCCACCCACCCACGACCCCCTGGATAACAAATAAATCAACCGAACTTGTGCCCAATCAAGTGTTCCCCTAAAATCTCTCTTGAGGACAGCCACTACCACACGTGGTTGACCAGTCTCAACAGCGACTACCTCTCGTCAAGCACGTTACAGGGCGCGAGCCGTAACGACCTCTTCGCGATCATTACCTTTCTGACAGGCTGGTCGCCCGACGACCAGAAGCATGGAGCAAACAAGAACGAGATGGTGAAAGCTATCAAGGCAGTTGCTGGTCAGTGACAGTCAGACATGGTCGGTGGTCACTCTTGCGCTTCTTCGCGTGTTGTGGCTGGGTGGGTGGGTGGGTCACTGTTAACTGTTAACTCGATGCGCGTGAGTCTTTGTGCGCACTGCCAGGCGGAGGTCCGCAGGCGTGGGAGCCCTCTGGACCGGACAGCTTGGACCAGCAGCCAGATCCGCAAATTCTTGAAATTCCAGGCTGCGCTGATTGTGGCCCGTCTTCCATTGCTGTTGCTGCTGCAAAATTCAACGCAGTTCGCAGTCGTTTACAGTTGCAGAGTGTCACACGGGCAACCGAGGCCAGGGGAGATGTTCCTGCCGACAAGCTGGGGGGATGGTCGTACGAGCTCCCTCAGCACAAGCATGATGGTGCCCCAGCGCCCCTGCCCAAAGAGGTGCTGACGTATGTCAGGACAAAGACGTTGCCAGGGGCTTAAGTACGCTTTGCCTGTCCTCGCAAAGGCAATACAAGGCATGTAAGGGAAATACTTGCAAAATTGAGGCCGCCTTCACCGTTCAAGCTGCCGACCCAGACGGTGCCAGCAAGTCCTTCAAAAGAAACGGCTGGCCAGACCAAGCGCAGGCTTCCTGTGCCAAAGCCGGCGCCGCCGTTGAAGAAGCCGCGTGCGGAAGACGGCCCGCTTTCCAGCCAACCCCCAGGAATTGCTGCTGCTACCAAGCTCCTGAAAGGCATGAGCCTTGCAGGAGCATGTGTCCATGCGCTAACTCTGCACGCGTGCGCATCACACGATGTGATCCGGGTGGCTTTGCATATTGGCACTGACAGGACCCGGCGTTTCGCGTGTCCCGGAGATTACGAGTGCCGGGAAGGTTACCAACGCTGAGCCACTTCAAGACTCCAAGCAGACCAGGACGCACTTTTTCCCCGCCCGAAACTGCAGGGGCTCCTGCCTGGCATGCAGCTGCTGTGCACAGGACGGGGACTATGCTGATCGCTTCCAGCAAGTCCAAAGCCAAGGGCGTCCCAGTGTCATCGGCAGGAGTTTCGACAAGAGCCCCAGTGCCGCGCTTAAAAATGTAGCCTGAGCAAGATTCTTATCTGATGCGTCAGTGCATGTGTGTGTGTGGGCGCGGACGGTGTGGGGGGCGGGACCTTGCACCCTTGTTTATTCTTCCCGTTTTTCACCCATATTCCACCATTCCCTCATTGTCTCACCCTTATTTCACTCTTATTTTTTTGTTTCGGCTCGCGTGCGCAGGCAGGCTTAATTTTAGTAGGTGGTAAACGCTTGCGTGCGCCGCGGAAGTTATCAGGGAGGCTCGCAAAAGAGGCTACAATCATACAACCGCAACAAAGACGGAGGGGGGGGGGAGCGTCACAAGTAGCATTCATTCAGATTCATGGGGGAAGGGTTGGGTTCGGGAAAAATGCCTCCGGCCGAGAGAAGCCTCAAATAAGGAGATCAGACTCAGACGTCCTTGTTTCACCCTTATTTGCCCTTATTTCACCCTTATTTTCACCCTTATGTCGCACTTATTTCCCTTGTTTCATCCTTATACCACCCTTATTTCACCCTTATTTCACCCTTGCTTCGACCTTGCTTCTTGCTTCACCCTTATTTCCCATCTCATCTTCTTTCTCGCTTATTTGCACGCTTGTTTCACACATATTTCCCTAGTTTCACATTTATTTCACCCTTAGTTCACCCTTATTTCACCCTTATTTCACCCTTATTTCACCCTTATTTCACAACTCATCCCAAACTGTGGGACTCAGGAACCAGGTAACCAGTCCCCTCCCTCCCCCCTCCCTCCCTCGCCCAGTGCAAGTTTGTCCGTCTGAGGCCTCCGAGCGCGGCTCACAAGCAGGATCTGCTGCTGGCAGCATGATGAGCAATAAGAAGAGGCGCCGCATCATCACAGACGAGGCCATTCTTGAAACTGAGTATTTCCGCCCGCCGCCTTTGTTTCTTAAGCCCCTTAATAGCACGCAGTAGTAAGGTGAGCTTCTCCGACGACGAAAATGAAGAGGAGAGAAGTGACCTTGAAGAGCCAGCAGCAGGAGACAACCTTCCCTTCCTCGCCCAGAGCCCCGCTGGCACGATCTACGTGTGCCATGAAGTATTGGCAGCCAAGGTGCCTCTTCCAAAGAAGGGGGGCGAGTGGAAACTTGTGAAGGATCGCTCGCAGATGCATGACGGGCTGCCTGCCATCCGATTGGTGGCAACGGGCAACCCCGACATCCCCGACCGAATGGTGCATCATCTAATGGTGTGCTCCAAGGTCCAGCCTCTTGAGCAACTCGGGCTGATCCCTACACATGCTTGCCCCCTGCTTCGATTTGTTGTTTCTTTGCATTTGCGTGAAGCTCGCGCAAAGGCTGGACGGAGAAGACATCGCCTTGGAACGCATCGGCGAGCCAGAAAGCGATGAGGAGGATTATGATGATGATGACATGGAACCCGAAGAAGGCGGTGAAGACGAGCTCGAGGAAGAATTGGAGATGGAGGAGCCTGAGAAAGCAGTGCTCATGGAGGATTTCGGGCCTGACGACGAGGACACTGGTGCAGGACACGGGAAGTAGGAACCAACTGAGTGTCTTGCACATAACGACATAAGGGTAAAATAAGTGCAGAATGCGCGCAGCAAGGGTGAACCAAGGGCGGCGTAAGAGGTGAATAAGGGTAAAATAAGTGTAGAATAAGGGTGAAATTATTGGGAAACTAGTAAGGAAAAATAAGTGTGGAGTAAGCAAGGGTGAACCAAGGGCGACATGAGACGTATCAGTTGTTGAACTATGGGTAGAACAAGCGAGGAAGAAGCGAAATAAGGGCAAAATAAGCACAGAATGAGCGACGCAAGGGTGAAGCAAGCAGCAAGGGCGAAGTAGGGTAGTGCGTCGTTGGTCAGGAGACTATCAGAATGCTGACGAAGCGGCCGAAGAGGCCGTAGGGGCTGACGAAGAGGAAGAGGAGAGCGGCGGCGGTGATTTGTGAGTGCAAGCAGCCCACAGCCCAGCATGATGTTGTGTCCCTTCAAACTCTATTTTACTCTGCAATGTATGATTCCACTAGTCCAGGGAGCCTGTTTAACAGCTGGGCTGCGGCTGATTGAGTAAGTCTGCGGGCCTATCATCGAGTTTGCCCCTGTGCAATTCAGCGCGCAACTCTGACACACCTGGTCAGGAGGGACTCTCAGGCAAGGAGGTGCATTTCTCCTTGCAAGACGTGTACTACAGGGCAATTAAGGAAGGCCGGAAGACAACGGAGTACCGGGCAAACTCAAGGCACTGGGCCCCACGGATAGAGGGAGCCCGTGTAGCCGTCTTCACGAGTGGACACTTCGCTTTATTATTAGCGCCAGTAGAGTTCGGCCTCACAGCTGCAATACAACACTTGGGGTAAGATGTAGCATGCTCTCAAATCGAGGATACAACCCGAAGACCAGACTGCGTAAGCGCATCACCTGGGTCGAGACGATTGGGATTGAGGAGGCGGCTGCGCGCGGGGTGCCGCTTGCGCTGATAGGACAGTATGACGAAGTCCTGGCGGTGCATTTTGTGTGACGGAAGGTGTCAGAAAAAGACTGCGCAACATAGGTATATAGGCCCAGACAAACTACCCCAGAAATGCTTGCGGCGCCCTTTGCGTCCTCTTATATAGGGCTTCAAGTGTTTGGTGTGACGACACCTTGCCTTGCCACGCCGGGCATCGCTCCCCTTGCCTTGCCACGCCGGGCATCGCTCCACACTGAGCTGAACCGTGCCGAGAGAACAAAACGGACGTGTGCACGGTTGCGTCGCGGCAAGCAGTGCGTAGTGTGCACCGCAGGAATTCTCATTAAACGCCTGTGTACAGCCAGTGTAACTCTCAGGTCCTACCAGCGCTGATTCCGGAACGTATGGATGGGACATCCGTGCTGAGGCAGGTGGCTTTGTTATTGTTGTATCGACGAGGGAGCGTCCGGGGAGAGGTGAGAGGGGGAACAGGGAGAGGTGCTAGGCTTAGACTAGCCTCACCCGCACTAGAGACGAGAACGTAATTGAAAGGGTCAGTTTCTGAGAAAATTTCAGGCACAAAAATGAAAAGACTTCTTAAATACAGCGTACTATTCTGGGATACGCATAGATGTTTTCGGATTCACCAGCCAGCTTAGGGTTACCTGACCTGAGGCCGGCGTTGTCGGCCACAGACTGCAAAGGGTTCTATGAAACTCGGTTTGTTTGCAGCGCACGCGCAATAATAACAGTAATAGATTAAAATTGTGTTGTTCTTTGAATGAAGATCTTTGAAGTCTTCCAGTCCCGTTTGCTGCAATCTGCAATTGAGGCAGTCATCAAGTTGCTTCACCATGGCTTGACTGCCATGACTGGCCGCGGCTTGGACTTCTTCATCCCAGATCCGGCGCACTGGCTCACGCTGGACACTTTGGACTCAGTGCAGCTTCCACCAGCATCACAACGACCGATGCTTCGTGCTGCTGCCCGGTTGCATTCAGAACAACCCTACCCCCCCCCCCCCCCCCCCCCCCCCCCCCCCCCACCTCAGTTTAAGCCGAACGGTGCTTCTGGGTACATTATTGGAAGCGTGCCGAATGTCTCAGCCGTCACTGCCCTTAGCAGAGTCCTGCTTGCGCAAGACCATGGTCGTTGACTGTGACAACCTAATCTAATCGGATCAGATAGTGCGGGCTTGAGGGGACTTGAAGGAACTTGTGCATGTCCACTGCCGTCCAAACGTCCGCCCCTCATGACACGTGTGGTCTCGATAGTTTGAAGCCTTTATTGCAACCTTCTCTCCCTTATGACGACCTCCAAGAAGGGGCTGAACGAGATTTCATGTTCGGGCAAACCCTAAATCCCCTAACTAAAGCCTTTGCACCCCCCCCAGCCCTAGAAACAAGGGTCAACTAAGGGTCAAACAAGGGTCAAATAAGGGAAGTAGGGGAAATAAGTGTAAACAATTGTGAAATAATGGTGAAATAAGAGTGAAATAAGGATCAAAATAGAAAGGGGCACATAAGGAAAAGCAATGGTGCAACAAGGGTGAGATAAGGATGAAAAAAGGGCCCCAAAAAATTAAACCCCCAAGCCCAGGTAGAGGACGAGGAGTCCCAGCAAACCAAAAGTTGGCGCTACCTGTTTGGCGTTCTCCGTTTACGTGGTGACCTGGAGGCTGAGCTCGCGCACCCGTTATGGAACAGTATGAAACGGGCGATCGACCACTCAGGACTCGGCGAGAGCTCCCTCAAGCTAAGCATAGCCGCGAACTTCTCGCACGGGAGCTTCCTGAGCGGCGACAAGGCCGAGAAGCAGCGTGAGTGCCTCCAGGCCTGGATGGAACGCCAGCCAACCGAATGGTTTGAAAACCTCTCGATGGAGCTGGGCGTCGAGTCCGAAGAGGCACCTGTGCCCCAGATCGACGAGCTCATGCGAAGCAGAGCCATGAGACGGCGAGGCAAGTTTGCTACTCGGTACGTCCTTACGTCACCTTTTTTTACCCTTGTGTCGCCCTTATTTCACCCTTATTTCACCCTTATTTCACCCTCATTCCCTTAGTTCACCCTTATTTCACCCTTATTTCACCCTTATTCCATTATTTCATCCTTAGTTCACCCTTATTTCACCCTTATTTACCCTTAATTAACCCTTATTTCACCCTTATTTGTCCTTAATTGACCCTTATTTCACCCTTATTTCACACCTGTTTGACCCTTACGTTTCCCGTGTTTGACCTTATTCACCCGAAAAAAACATAAACGTAAACCCTGCAAAGCAGCAAATCACAGAAAAATCGGGCCCAAAAAAGCTTCAAACGGTCAAGCAAGCCTCTTAAAACAGAAGCAGCCAAGGTCAAAACAAAGGCGTGGTTTGGGATGAACTCCTCGTTCAGGGACCTCATCCGCGAGTGGCCGATTCTGGCGGCGTCTGCACAGGCCATGATGGAGTTGGGCTCACCAGCGACTGGCTCTTGAAATAAGTGTGCATGCCCACGCAGTCAGCAAGCCTAAAAAGTCAATGTTGATGCCAGCAAGGAGCCTGAAATAACATTTATGTAATGAAGAATGGGCCTTCCGAATACCGGAGCTTCAGAGATTCCAGGGAAGGGAAAAGGAGGGGGCTGTGTAAAATGAATAAACAGTGAGCAATACGGCAATACTTAAGTACTGCTTTCCAACTCCCACACAAATAAAGAATACAAACGCGCGACGCCCAGGACGAGGACGAGGGCGATGAGGCCTCCAATGAGGAAAACGAGGAGGCAGACGAGGAACAGCCGAACCAGCCGGCCCCAAAGAAGAAGGCCATGACGAAGGCAGAGCTGTACCGCTACTATGCAGGGAAGTCACCCTGCGAAATGTTTGCTGAGTTTCTTCAACAGGCAGAACTACGTCAGCACGGAATTATTATTGTGGAAATAGCTGCGGCATTGGAGCACAAGTACGCGACTGACCTCAAGGCCCAAACCAAGCCAAAGGACATGCTACAGTGGTGTGTGGAACGAGCACAAGGACCAGCCGTAAACTAGGGGAACTTGAGAATTAAACAGCAGTGAAACTAAAGCTATTGTACAAATGTAAACACGCAGAGGGCATAAGTAGCGGGCAAGAGTTACAACCTAATTAGAACCCCGCCCTGCGCATCCACAAGGACGGTCATGGTGGACGACGGCCAAAGCGATCTTGGGGACTGCTTTCAGTCTGGATTTCTGCGAGAAACTTGGCTTGACGTGCAGCATTCGTCCAGCTATGACAATGGACCGGAACAATGTCTGGATGGTAGAAGCTCGGCACTCACTCAGGGTCACGACTAGGCAGGTGCTCCTTATTATTATTCGTCTGCTTGTTCTGGGATCCCTCAGGCCTTATTTCCTGTAATACAAATCAACCTTAATTTTAAATGCTGAGCCGGTCCGGCCCACGTCCCAATGCCCATGAAATTCCAAAACCTTTTCCATCCAAATCTTAAATCCAACCTCAAAGGAGTCACCAAAAAAAGCTTGAGGCTTTAGGTTTTGGGAGGGTTGAGGAGGGGGTGTGTAGTATGTTGACGATTTTTACAAGGGGTTCCTTAAACCCTGCCCAGGAATCGTCCCCCTAGCAGGGTGTCAGGGAAGGTTTTGGTGGGAGGGTTTCAGGGAGGGTTTCAGGGAGGGTCTCTGGAGGCCAGGCATTTTGGGCGACCGTTTTGTGGGAGCAACAATACAAGCAGCGTTCCGGTCAGGGGGAAGGAAACCAAATCAAGGTCTGCTTGTTCTGGGTCAATGCGTCAAATAAGGAAAAAATAAGAGTAAAATAAGGGTCAAATAAGCGTCAAACAAAAAAAATAAGGGTCAAATAAGCATCAAATAGCAAAAGCAAATAAGGGTCAAATAAGTGCGCCAATGAGGGTCACAGCGTCAGATAAGAAAAATAAGGGTAAAATAATACTAAAGTAAAAGGAGAATCACGGTAAAATATGCGTCGAACAGGAAATAACAATGGTCAAACAAGAGCCAAAGAAGGAACAATACAGGCCCCCACCCCCTCCTCAGGAGGAGCTCGAACTGCTGGAAACTGCTGTGAACTTCGCGCAATGCTTGGCCAGCAATGTGGTTTGGTCACAGGTGGTGCACCGCTACGCACTGCCCGGCGCAGCCTGCGTGCTGCTGTCCGATGACGCCTTCGAGCGCGTTGAAGGCAGACCGTTTACTTCTTATAATGTACACCTACTAATTAGAACTTATTGCGCTGTTGTGCTTCCCCGACACGTGTATGGAGGCATGGACTTTCTGAAGTCCATAACAGAGACAGTTCTCCACCTTCACAAGAAGCAAACGAGCAACAAGTATATCAGTTCGGTCCTGGAAGACATCGCGTGGCATCGCGAGTCACTTTGCTTGGAACTGTTGGCCACGTTCGTTCAAACCGGCTTCGACCCAGACTACGAAGACACCCGACACCTCCTCAAGCTTCTGAAAACAGGACGGGGTTCACAGCGGGTTCCAGATTCGTCCTTATTCTATTCATATGTTTCCTGCGTTTCCTGTAGTTTACTCCTAATTTCACCTCTTTTTTGGCCCCTATGTCGTTGGGTTATTTGTTGTTTATTACTGCGCCGGGATGTCGGGTTTGCGGGGAAGAGCCCAAACCACACTATGTGACAGCCATAGTCTGGGCTTCTTTGCGCTTTGCCTTGCAGGAACTTCTACGACGAAGGACGTGCTGGAGTCGACTTTCAACCACCTTAAAGATCTTTCGTCCCGGCATGCGAAGAACCAGAAGTTCGGGTATTTTACCCGCTGGCTCTACGCAGTTTGTGCACCGTACGGCAAGGAATCAGCTCCGCAACTCCTGCCCAGCAAAGCCGACTGGTTCACATATCGCTCAGCTGACGTCCGCCTGCTGCGAGAATTCAATGGCCTGGGCAATGTCAAAGGCCAGCGCATGCCGGAGATCCGCTACGGGGAGGACCAGCGTTTCCCGCAGCGGCCGGACGAGATCAAGTTCCGAAACGCAGGCCCGCTGTCTCACCACAAGTCTGCTGCTGCTCTGGCGTACGCCATGGAAGATGCTGGCAGCGAGTTTGCCAACGTGAGGCACGCTTGGCTCGGGGCCCTCTTCACTGCTGGGCAATGTTTTTTGCACACGACAAGCGGCGAGTACTTCATGTCGCTTGGATTCCGCAAGTGGAGCGCGCTGGGCGCCAGACTCAACAAGGTGACCAGCCGGCAGGGCCAGGACTGGCTAAGGGACATAAGGAAAAAGAAGAAGTAATTGCGGGTAAACTAATGGAATAAAAGTGAATTAAGGGACCGAAATAAGGTCAGGCCAGGGTCAGATAAGCCTGAATAAGGACAAAATAAAGGGAAATAAGGGAAGAATAAAGAAAATTGAAGGGCAAATAAGGGAAAAATAAATGTGAAATAAGGGCGAAATAAGGGTGAAATAAGCGCAATTAAAGGAACAAAGTTTAAAAAAAAGGCTAAGTAAGGCTGGAATCAAAAAAGGTTAGAATAACGACTTGCAGGAGTACTTGGTGGGCATGGCAGAGGACAATGAGCCTCGCTGGATGCATAACTTTGACATCCAGGGCGCTGAGTGGCTTGCTGTTGCAACGGAGCCAGTTCTGCCCTGCTGCGTGCCAGAAGAGCTTCAGCTGCAGCAGCAGACAATGGTTTTGCAGGTCAACGAGCTGCAGAACTTGATCTACGCCGCGGTGCACCACGGCACCTTCTTCAAGGTGGAGGAGCTCAAGCTGTTCCTGCGTACTCTGAAGGCCCCCTTTCCCAGGAAGAAACCAGGCCAGAAAGGCGGCGTGAAAAAACAGGAGTACGCAACCGCCTTGGTCAAGTGTCTGCAGCCAGCAGCGGACGAGGGCGAGGTGGCCCGGATGGTCGCCGGAATCCTGGGCAAAAAAGGCCCTGTGTGCGGCATGGCCGCAAGGAACAAGAAGAAGAGGCAGCGCGGGACACCAACCAGGACAAGGGCAATGGCTGGGGGGAGGGGAGAGTTTAGGCTAGGTAGGTGCCTGGGCGGCGTTGCCTGTGTGAATGAACAGATGCAACAATGCCCAGGACCAAGCTGGCGAGAAACAAGCTGGCGAGGACCAAGCTGGCGAGGACCAAGCTGGCGAGGGCGAGGGCGTTGCTGGGCAGGATGCTTGACAGGCATGCCAGAATCCAGTTCCTGCCTTTGGTTAAGGTCTAGTGGCTTGGTTTTTTTTTGACTGTTCATGAAGCAATTTTTGTGTGTGGAGTCATCGCCTAGGTCCTGAAGGGTAATTTGCACCCTACAGACAAAGCGCGGGTGCACAAGGAGCACCAGGCGAAAGCCAAAGCCCGGGCGGACCGGTTGGCCAATTTGACACCGGACAACCTGAAGCGCCTTCTCCCTGGGCAGGGGACCATTCACGACTTCAATATCGAGTATCATCCTGTCCAGAAGCATTTCAGGATCAGGTATCCCTGCGACTTGTTTGTGTGTAGCAGCCGTACTTCCAGGCATAATTAATTAATACGACTATCCTGACTACCCCCCAATCCACTGATTTTTGGCAGACTGATTGAGGCGATGAGTTGGCAACAGAAGCTCAGTCATGCACTCGCAAATGGCCGACACTGCGCTGCGCGGACAAAACGGACGCCCTGGAGCAGGTGCTGGATTTCTGCTACAACCGCTGGAACAGGCTGCACCCAGAAAGAACTTTCGAGAGGCTCAGTCTGTGGCGAAATTCATTTCCAACGCTTAAAGACTTAGGCAGACAGCTAAATTTTGGCGGTGTTCGTGATTTGGTCCTGAAAAGGCCCCCACGAGCCGCCTTGCAAGAGTACTGTGACTCGCTGGCGTCATCGTCCCGGGACTGAGAAGTACTTTGCCACGGGGTTGACCTTGCCTGCACCTGGTCACCGTTTCAAGTAGCCTTCGTCTGGCGACGTCATGACACTTTAAGCTCGGATTTTAGAAGACAACCCATGAGCAATGAACAGCGCTCACAATAACTCCAGAAGAGATACATACATCGCATATAGTCGAAATATACAAGATCAAATAGTCGCCGGGAGTGGACGCAGAACTGGGCATGCTGTCCAGTGGTGTGATTTGCGCACGCCCGCTGCAGTCAAAAAGATCCTTATTTTACCCTTTTGCGACCCTTGTTTTACCCTTAGTTGACTTTTTCCTGTCGTGTACCCTAATGTTACCCTTAATTCACCCTACGTTGCCTTTCTTTTCATTATGTCATTCTTATTTGACCCTGGCCTGACCTTACTTGAGAGCAGGGCGAACGAAAGCTAGGGCGCAGGAACATGCCCCCCCCCCCCCCCCCACCAGCCTCCAAGGATTTCTTGTTTGCGTGGTCACCCCCAGAGACATCCCAAGGGGCATCTCAAGTGGCTTTTCAGGAGTTTGTTCATTCTTTCTCTTTTTTTTTTTTTTTTTGGGGGGGGGGGGGGGGAGTTGGGACTGTAGGATTTGAGGGTCTTTCCTCCAGGACTGACTCTAGGAGGAGTAGACCTTCAAGGCCCAAGTGCCGACTTTTTGTTGGTTTTCAGAGCGGAAGGTGTCGGGTTCAGGGTTGATTGTGCAGGGCTTTGTCGAAAGGGCTCCGGGTTCAGGATGTAGGGTGTAGGTTTCCCTAAACCCTAAACCCTTATCCCTTAACCCTAAACCCTCCAACACCCGAAGCTCTCTCCCTGGGCGGGAACGGCGAGCACAAACCGTGGCTGCTGGGCCCCCCCCCCCCCCTGGCAGCTTAAACCTCCTATATATCGGGCCCCTGAGTGCTGTTTGGCCCACGAACAAACTGGTAAACAAGAACTCCCGCAAGCTCCCAAAGAGCTAGCTTTCGTGATTTCACCCTTAGTTCACCTTTGTAGCGTTTGAGGCTTTGGGGGCTTAGCGTTGAGGGTGACACCTGCCGCGCACCCTGTTGCCCAAGGTGAATGTGAAAGTGGCCCATGTGTGTGAGTGCCCCATGAAAAGGATACCTAAAAGCTACTGAATACCTCTTTCTTTCCGCTGCCCCCGTGCGAGTCTTATAGACCATGTTCCCAAATGCCCCAAGCAAGACAAGAAGTGGCTTGCAAGCGATTGCTTCTTCGACGGCCACGCTCTCTACTCTTTGGGCCTACGTGAGCGAGAGCCAGCAAGCCGAGGCGCGGGAAAGGGGAGCCCTATTATTAGAACCCTGAACACGCTGGGCCCGTGCTCATTGGCCCCCTTCATTCATGCTTTTTTTTCCATGGGAGAGCCTTATAAAATTTGCTGGGTGCAGACTGCGTCGAAAGAGAGGGTGAAATAAGGGTGACATAGAAATAAGGGTGAAATAAGGGTGAAATAAGGGTGAAATAAGGGTGAAATAAGGGTGAAATAAGGGAAATAAGGGTGAAATAAGGGTGCAATAAGGGTGAACTAAGGGTGAACTAAGGGTGAAATAGAGACAAGGTTGAAAAAGAGACCCCTGCCCCTTTGCACGTATGTCAAGACTGTACTGACTGTGTGTGCCGACAGCCCTCTCGTATCGAGAAAAAGAACGTTGGGTGCCCCTGGGCCCTTCACACCCCGAGGCCCCGGGTTTTTTGCTGTTTCACCTGCCATTTCTTCTTTTGGCTGCCAGATGGCTGGCTGTGGTCAAATGATGATTTGGGCGGAGGCCTTGTGCCGACGCCGCCAGCGAATCAGTGTTCAGGTACAGACAGAGCCAGGACCTTCGACCATTGACAAAGACGCGCAAGCAAACAGAGGCATGAGTGCAAGCGAAAAGGATTTTATGGAATGCTATATCCGGAAGGCTCGAGAGCTTGAAGAGATCGTGGCAGAGCAGGCAAGGATGATTGAGCGGTGCGAAGATGAACTTCGCATCTTAAGGCGAGAAGCCCGAGAGCATGCACTGCTCCGGGAGCATCATCATCGAGTTCTTCTTGAGTTGAGAGAGGCAAGAGCGCCAGATCCGATAGTTGTGACTGTTAGCGGTAGCAGCTACCACCGAGAAGACTGCGGCAATATCAGTCGCTCTAGAAGGCTGTGTGCATACGGGCCCTGCCAGAACTGCCTTCGCTGAAAGCACGTCAGGCGTGCGGGGATAGAAACGGCGAGAGACCTGATCCATGTCAAGAAGGGTGAAACAAGGGTCACTATGAGGTTTAGGGCATGGGATTGAAACGCTAGTGACTGGGTCTGACTGGGTGTAAACCTGTTTATCCTTGGCCCCGCCATCATTCAAATGCACCTGTCTAGCCACCCTGAACCCGAACCCCTAAACCGAAAGCCCTGAGGCCATAGTATCTGGCTGTTTAACCTGTTTGGACACGAGATTCCATATAAGTCTCAAGGGCCCTAAACCCAAAACTGCGAGGGTCGTCCGCTTGGCCGCGCTGGCCCTGCTTCCGGTGGACCCCACTGAGCTGGAGTCCGGAGTTTGTGGGAACGCAGGCGGGGGGTTTGGGGCACGACGGCCCTGCTCTTTACTGGATTGTGTCCGAGGCGCGGGAAAGGGAGAAAACACGCCGGTTGCGTACTCATTGACCCCTTCATGCGTTTTCCCATGGGAAAGCCTTCAAAGTTGCTGGGCGCAGACTGCCTCAAACTAAAGGCGAAATAAGGGTGAAATAAGGGTGAAATAAGGGTGAAATAAGGGTGAACTCAGGGTAAATTATGGCGAAATAAGGGTGAATTATGGCGAAATAAGGGTGACTTATGGCGACACAAGGGTGAATTAAAGGTGAGATGAGGAAAGTAGAGATGAACTAAGAGTGAAATAAGGGAACGTAGGGCGAAATAAGTGTGACGTACGGGAAATTATTGGCGAAATGCTTGTGAAGGGTGAGATAAGGGAAATAAGGGGAAATTAGGACGAAGTAAAGGTGAAACAAGAACTTCCGAGAAGCCCCTGAATAGCGTGTCAAAACCCTAAACCCCCAAGGCCTCGGCGTCTTAGCTACCAAGTCATCAAATAGGCGCCGCCCTAAACCCTAAGCCCCTCAACCCCTAGCAGCAGACCTTGGGTTATAGAATTTATATAGGGTTTGTGTCCGGAAGGCCCTGGCATACTGTGGGCTGCTCACGTTCGCGGCGCACTACTGTCTCTGTGATTTTCTGACATCTTCATTCTCCGAGACTTGACTGATGATAGAGCTGAGTTGCAAGCTGGCATTTGTTTGGGGCACGACGGCCTTGCTCTTTACTGGATTGTGTCCGAGGTACTGATTATGGCGAGCCCCATTGCGGCGCTGTGAAGAGCCCTGGTCTGAAGTCTGGGTACCCTAAACCGCTAAACCCCTAAACCCTTAATTAAGAAGCCCTAAAACCCCTTGAACCCTTCAAGAGTCGAGTCGAAAAGGGAATCCACTAAACTCTAAACCCTAACACCCTAAAACTCCAAAACCTAAACACCCTAAACCCCAAGAGTCGAAGAGAAGGGTGCCCCTAAAACCCTAAACCGTTAACCCTAGCAACACTAAACCCGAACAAGCCTAAACTCACTAAATCCCTGAAACCCTGAGAGTCAGCCCTAGAACCCCCGAACCCATAAAGCCCTGGCTCTAAACTCAAGAAGAGTCGAAGTTCTCTAAGTGGTTTGAGGGTTTAGGGTTTACAAGCTTCGGAACCCCGAGCCCTAAACCCTAACCCTAAACCAAATATAGACCCTTGGATTGCACAAGTGGAGCGCAAGAAAGGGTGGACAGTGGCCACAGCCGAGCAAACTCTCGGGAGCCGGCAGCCAGCCACCACATCTTCTACACACTGAACAATGGCAAGACTTGGGAGTTCACGACGGAGCTTCACAAACTTCGATTACCACCGACATCACCATCCCCCACGCGGCGGCCTATTCTTCTTGCCGTGCGTGCAACACGCAAAGACTCCAGAGGGAGTCCGCACGGTTCACAGGATGAGACTCGAGACGATGAGACTATTCGGGGACCCCCCGACTGACCGCCCCTAATACCCTAAACCCTAAAGCACCCTAAACCATAAACCCGAAAAAGATCTAAGGCCTAAACCGCCCACAAGAACAAAAACAAACCCTGGGCAACCTGAATTTTAGTAAACCCTCAGAATCCCTAAGCCCTCGTGGAAAGGGAGAAAACACGCCGGTTGCGCACTCATTGGCCCCTTCATGCGTTTTCCCATGGGAAAGCCTTCAAAGTTGCTGGGTGCAGACTGCCTCAAACTAAAGGCGAAATAAGGGTGAAATAAGGGTGAAATAAGGGTGAACTCAGGGTAAATTATGGCGAAATAAGGGTGAATTATGGCGAAATAAGGGTGAATTATGGCGAAATAAGGGTGAATTAAAGGTGAGATGAGGAAAGTAGAGATGAACTAAGAGTGAAATAAGGGGAACATAGGGCGAAATAAGTGTGACGTACGGGAAATTATTGGCGAAATGCTTGTGAAGGGTGAGATAATAAGCAAGGGAAATAAGGGGAAATTAGGACGAAGTAAAGGTGAAACAAGAACTTCCGAGAAGCCCCTGAATAGCGTGTCAAAACCCTAAACCCCCAAGGCCTCGGCGTCTTAGCTACCAAGTCATCAAATATAAATAAGCGCCGCTTTTATGCCCCAAAATCCCCGTTCGAGTAAGCCCTAAACCTTAAGCCCCTAAACCCCTAGCAGCTGGTCTTGGGTTATGATATTCCGGAAGGTCCCTGGCATAATGTGGCTGTGTAATATGAGAATAAGACCCGCGATCCGCCCTAAACCTTGAACCCGAGAACGGCCGAGGCTTTGGGAGGCTCAAAAGACTCGGACGCCTTGGCCGCGCTGGGCGGGAACGCAGGTGGGGTTCTTTTACATTTTAGGGTTTTAAGGTTGAGGGTTTAAGGGGTTTTGGGGAAAAACGTTTGTCGGGTTTATAGAGGGGGTTTAGGGTGGGTGTGTGTGTGGAGGGTGGGGTGGGGGGAGGGAGGCCGGAGAGGTTTCCCGTTTCCCTTTGTGCTATTACTATTTCACCCTTTTTTAAACCTTTGCTCAATTTGGTTTGGATTGAAGGGTTTGGGGTTTGGGGGGTGACTTTGGGTGATTTCGGGGGTTTGGGGGGATTTTTGGGGTTGTTGTGAGGTTGCGGGACCTTTTAGTTTCTTTGAAGGGTTTTTTCAATCTTTATTTATCCTGGCCTTGAGGGTTTAAAGACCAGAAACCCCCCTGAAACTTTGGCTCAAGGATGAAGGGCGCGCGCCAGGGTTTGGGGGTTGCCTTCCGGATTCCTGTTTTGGCCCCGAGGTTGCCCTTTGGTGGTTGATAGTTTCGGTTCTCAACAGCTGTGTGATCTTTTCCTAGCGGTGAACGCTGACTCCATGGCAAGCGGACACCGCGATTCCAAGTCACTGCCTCGGCCGTCTTGCGCCCCTAGTCCTCGCCCCTCCCGAGCACCGCGGCACTCGACATCAGCCCAGCTTCCTGTCCAGCCATCGACACCGTCGTCTTCCTTGCCAGCCCAGCCTCCTGTCCAGCCATCGACACCTTCGTCGTCTTTGCCAGCCCAGCCTCCTGTCCAGGCGACTGCGCATGTGCTGCCAGGGCCAACACCGTTTGGGGCACTGCCGACGATGAGTAGTCCCATGGGAATGCAATGGCCACTGTTCCAGCCCTGGCTCGGGATGTGGGCTGCGCACTGGCCGGCGTGGCAGGCGCAGTCACCGCCGCCACCGCCGCCACCGCCGCCGCCACCGACACTGCCAGAGCAGACGATCGTGTGTTCTCGCGTGACTGGGCTGTATTTGCATAGCGCTTGGGTTTTGAGTTTTTGTGGCGTGGTTTAACCTGACAGCCCCGGTCGCCGGTCGTGCTTCTGTTCAGGAATTAGATCGCGCGCCACAGGAATACAGTGGCACACATGCAAGAGCTCACAGAGTGGATCTCAATGCCGCAACTCGACATGTTTTGCAGGCTAACGGCTGTGTCTATCATGTTGTTGGTTTCATTTGAATTGTATACAGATGATGAGCGCAGACAGGAGGGAAGTTGCGAGACAAACCCGAGGACAGGCAAGAGGCGCGACGCAGGGAGCTGCTGAATGACGTTCCGCTGCAGGTGAGGACACGCACGGCGCTGCTGAATGATGTTCCGCTGCAGTTGAAGCAGCCCAGGACGCCGACAATGCCAGCGCAGTCCATGGACCCTCCGGCGCAACCAGCTTCCCGCTCGCGCTCCCCGAAACGGCAGAGCCGCAATTGAAGACAGATAATTAGCTGCGCCTTTCTTTTTGCACTCGTGCTCATGATGCTATGCCATTGGCTGAGACGGGGTGGCCTTACTGCCACTAAGCACGTGTGTGTTTAATCTGCACTCATTGGCAGACCACAAAAAGGAGCTTGGACCATGCCCAGCATTTGCACTGAACAAAGTACACTTAAGCATGTCGCCTTTTCGCCCTAGGTCACCCTTAAATTACCCTATGTCATACTTCTTTCCCTCATGTTCCCCTTACTTCGCCCGAATTTTCTTTATTTTGGTCTTATTTCGCCCTAATTTCCCTTATATATGCCATCCTTATTTCACCCTTGTTTCCTGCATCTCAGCCTGAATTTACTTCATTTTCGCCTCAACTTCCCTTGTCTCACCCTTATTTCACCCTTATTTCCCTTATCTCAGCCTGAATTTACCTCATTTTCGCCCCAAATTCCCTTATCTCACCTTATTTCACCCTTATTTGCCTTATTTCACCCTTAATTTACGCTTATTTCGCACATATTTCGCTTTCATCTCCATAAGTTCGCCCTAATTTCCTTTATTTCACCCTTATTTCACCCTTATTTCCCTTATTTCACCCTTATTTTACTCGTAATTCGCCTCCAGCGCATACTTGGGCAGGTGCTCACTGGCACGCCGGCAGCGGCGGAATGCAGGGTGTGGAAAAGCGTCGACAACCCGCCCTAAACTCAAAATCAAACCTGCCAATGCAAGTCTTATCGGCCAAGCAGAGCACAGGGTTTTCTCCCACACGCAGTTTCATCAACTGTGTCCGGGATGTCACAAATACCCATCCAAAAGTTGAACCCTCCTTATAAACACCTCACCCCCCGCTACTGCCCTGAAAAGCCACATTCCTGGAACAACCAACCCTACTGCTTGAATCCCCAACCTCCCACACTAGTCCAAACCAAAGCCCCCCAAACCCCTGCCAAAGGTTCTGCCAACTCTAAACATTGCATTGGAACACTGCCGCTTGACTTCTAAACACCTCACCCCCCGCTACTGCCCTGAAAAGCCACATTCCTGGAACAACCAACCCTACTGCTTGAAACTCCGAATCCCCAACCTCCCACACTAGTCCAAACCAAAGCCGCCCCAAACCCCTGCCAAAGGTTCCGCCAACTCTAAACATTGCATTGGAACACTGCCGCTTGAAACTCCGAATCCCTGGAATGACCGTTTTCTTTAAGCAGCCCTTATTTTACTCTTATTCTGCCATTATTTTTGGGAAATAAGGGAGGATTAAGGCAAACCCAGCCAACCGAAATAAGCGCTTAATAGGCGGCTATTAGGCCCTTATCTCTCTGACCCCTTTTTTTGCTTATTTAACCCTTATTTCTTTTGGGCCTCCTTATTCCGTGGGGTGGGGGGGCATGGGGGGGGTGGGCGTGGACTCCCATGACTTCGCGGCTGCCACGAAACGCACGGGCAAAAAACAGCACGAGTGAACCAACGTGAACGCAAGCCTCGTCGGAAATCTCCACACTTCATTTCTTCACTGACCCGAAAATTCGAGACCCTCTCAGGGGTGAGCTCTCACACCAAAAACCTGCCGGATGCCTCTTTTCTGAGCTGGTACGCCTTCGGCGTGGGCTGGGCCTGCGCCAGAAGCTGGAGTTGCGCTCGCCTTCCTAGATGGAGCCTCAGGGGCCCTGGAAGCCTGAAAGCGCCGAAGCCATCAAGAAGCCAGCACTGCTCCAAAGAGAATGGAGCCTGACCTGCCTGCGGCTGGACAAAGCCGCTCAGGAATCTCTCCAGGAGGGCCAACTGAAGATCAGGATGAAAAGCAAAAGGCTCGCAGCTCGGCTCGCAGACTGCTCGCCCCCAAAAGAGGACAAGAATGATCGAAACAGCGCAACGCCTTTCGCGCACTCTCAGGCTCCGGGCCCTCACAGCGTCGTCAGGGAAGCCAAGCAGAATCCTCAGACTGGAGAGGAGACTTTCTCATCTTTTCACTTTAAGCCTTGAAGCGGTATCCCAGGGACCCCAGGCCGCCGTGAAGGGGCCTGGGCCTGGGCCTTGTTTCAGGCCATCCGTTTCTGTTTTGGGGGAGAGGGGCATCACGGTCCGAAGCAGCTGTCCACGACCACAAAAAAAACACCCTCTTTCGAGAGAAAGGATGGTGCTCAGATGTGCTCGGTTGTGGGCACTTGGAGGATACTTGCGGATACTTGCGGCCAAGCGTCCACCCCCGCGGTGTGAGCAGATCTCTGTCCGGACCTGTGTTCGGGGTGGGGCCCACACGTCGTCCGTCGTCCCCACATGTTTTACACATGGGAGCTACCATACCAACGGCAGTTGTTGCTGTTGGCACGCTGAAGCCCCCAGAGCAAGAATCAAAAAGAGCACTCTGCACCGACTTTCGAGATCGCCCTCGCAAGCTTGGCTCCCTTGCCTTGTCCTCCGATGGGTCCTGGAGAGGCTCGGTTTGGCAGTGCGGCTCAGGCTCAACTATGCCACGCCTACGATCCTACGAGCGTCGGGGCGGATCTGCACGGTCTTGACTCGAGTTGCCACCCCCTTTTGTCTTGTCTGCGTCACGTGGCGCCTTCGGTGCCTTGCACTCCTTGTCTCCCTTGGAGCATCTTTTGCGAAGGGAACTGCTGTTTTGAAAGCACAACGATCTCCATGCGGCTGTCTCCCACTGCTCACCAAGTACAGAAAGCATGCACTTTATGAGTATGATTCATGATTATGACTTAACTCACTTCGTTCGGCTTCACTTGTGGACTACCTCAACCGCGAAGGCTTTGCAAGTGCTGGGTTCTTTGCCCCAGCCACAGGGAAACTTCAAAGCTGGATTGTCAGGGAATGAACGCAAAGCCGACAAACCACAATTACCGGCGACGATCTCACGGTGTCAAGAATTGCCTCAGCAGCACTCGGCTCAGCAATACTCGATCGAGAAGCTCTGGGCCTGTTCAAGCCATTCATGATCTACACCGTTGATTGCCCGCATGATGTCCGAGGCAGCACTAGGGTCGCAGGAGCCGATAACTTCCTGACGCTGCTGCTCACAGTTCTCCTTGGCGTAGATCGTCATCTTGGTTTTGGTGCCTCGTACAGTGAACGAGGGATTCATCTTCAGCACTTCCGTTGGAACCTTGTGGCAATGGCCCAGCTTGCCGAAACCTGCGAAACCTCCAAAGACCACTTCTCCGGCCACCCGCATCTCGCCGAGATCAATGGCCGACCCTGTCGATTCGGTGGCCTGCGGCGGCCCCGGGGATGGGGAGAACCCGTGCAAGGAGGCCGTGGCAAGCGCCCAGCCGCATCCAAAGAGTCCAATCAAGGCCAAGGCCGAGCCAAGCCCCAGCTTCCAGCGAGAGACGCCCAGAATCGGTACAGAATGTGCCCTTTGCTCGGTTTGCTCCGTCTCCGGCTCAAACTGAGGTAAGGCCTCAGCCCTGGCAAGGGAGCGGGTGGCGGAGTCCAGCATCGCTGACAAACCCGGCATCGACTCAGCGCTAGAGCGGGCTCGGCGGCTCTCTGCCCAGGTGATTCTGAGAGCCCAAAAACACCCAAGCACGAATCGACAAGCTGCGACATGGTCCGGATGCATGGTAGAGCCCTCGGTCGTACTAGCCTCGTGTCATGATCTCTTGAAGACCTGCACAATATGTAACTTCTCGTGTAACTGTCGCAATCATGGCATCGAGATTCGTCCTTCTGCCGTGGCACCCCCAACTGTCTCGTCAGGATCGGCAGCCTTTGTGCAGCAGAGACTGGCGCTGAAGTTGGCTTGGAGGTTTTGGACGTGTTGGACGTTTTGGACGTTTTGGGAGTTTTGGGAGTTTGAGCTTTGTCCATCCGTATGGCTGCAAGGGGCTTGAAATGGTTCAAAAGCTTGTGGCAGCATCCCTCCACAAGCGCACAAGACCTCTGTGCAACAAAGGTTGCCGCTCATTTGCAATGTGATCTCTTCATGCACAACGCGGCACTTTGTTCCCAATACCAGGAAATGTCCCCCGGCGAGAAAAAAGACAGTGCGTACGCAAGTGTACGAGACTGCGTGGCCGTGTCTCTAGTCAACGGAGCAAAGGGCCTCATCGGGGGCTGGCTGCGACAAGCCCTCTTCCGGCGATGCTTCCTGCGCTTCAAGTCTGAGGTGAAGCAGGACACACACACACACACATGCGCGCATACTCACTCGAGCTGAAAGAGACCTCACTAGCCATGCGTCTAATAACTCACAACATTTGCCCACTTAACAGCTCATGTTGCTCATCATAACTCGTGTCTTTTAGCATCTCAGCTGGTGGCCGCATCGACTCCTAGACCCTCAAAACAATAGCCACAAGAAGATGCTCTGATGTGTATGTTCGGATGGATGCACGCATGCATGCGTAGATTACCTGTGTATGTGCGCGCGCGCGTACGCACGTACGTAAGTACGTATGTACGTATGACCCTCACGTGACATTGAGTGACGTCTTGCGACTCACCCCGAAAGAAAGGAAAGGGCACCCAGACAGTCCTGCGGCTGCTCAACCGCATCGGCGGGCACAGCCTGCCACGAACGATATGTATCTATCCTTGCGAGTCGGCCGAGGCGTGTGCAAAGCGCGCTTCGATCAAACTTTCTCAGCTTCGTGGTACCCAGAAGTCACAGGCATGCTGGCAGGAAGCTGATAAGCTTTACCAATCCAGACACAACTAGCACTTTCGGCCACACCTCCTTGCAGTGCCTTTATGACTGGATTCAGTGGCTTGACACGATTTGAGTCCCACAATTGGGAGTCGACAACGAATGGCAATTTCGCGGTGGGCATCTTTACAGAGGCGTTTCGCTCGAATGCTTTGCAACTGCGTGCTGCGTCCCCCCCACCCACCCATACACACACACACACACACACACACACACACACACCCACGGAAAATCTTCACCGAATCGAACGACTTCACGGTCAGAAGATCAGCAGCCGGATGCAGCAGGTACTTAAGACTTCGTGCCTCTGCGGTTTCCGCTCCTTCGGCCGGCGAGGCCTGCCACGCTGCACCCTAGGACCCTAGGACCCTAGCTGGGACCCTAGGTTCCCAGCATCTGCGCATAGGGGATGAAACAGACGTCTCCAGACTTGGGAGGGCGCATCTGCCAACATGACATGTCAACTTGCTACAGAAGCAAACGCCATCAAACGCCACTCAACTCCATCTACCCAAAACGAGAATCTCCCACTTCACCTTTGCCTGCGCAGGCTCCGCCGAATCTGGCTCCGCTGCTAGCTCATCGCCTTCCGCTTTTGCCTGCGCACAGCCCTGGAGCACTCTAGGAGGGCGGGGATCTTCAGTCACTAGAGTCATCTAAGTCCGCAGCATGCAGACGTACGCACGAGCTGTAGAAGTCGCTCACGAGAATTCGAACAGATTAGGATTTGAGCGGACGCAAACGGCAGTGAATGAGCAGGCAGGACGATTCATACGTGGTCACTCTCGGTGGGAGCGCGCTGTCCGAAAGGGACAGCGCGGTAAGCTCTCGTGTCAGCACTGTCAGACGGGTCCTCGTCGGCTTCTTTGGGGATGTCGTCGGGAAAGAGCATTCGGAGCCTGGTCACGACCATTTGCACCTGGGCGCTATGCGGAACCGGCACTTCTTCGATCGAGGCGACCTGTGACGTCCACTAATCAGCCCGGAGAAAAAAGAAGCAGAGCCCTGCTGCTTTTGCTACCTTCGGTGGCCTGCTCTCCGGTTGCTGTCGGAGCCGTTATGTACTCGATGCATCTCTGCCGCTAGTGCCGTCCGCTAGTTTTGTTTGCTTTGTTGCTCTTCCTGTAGCTGCAACTCTGACGGCCAAGGCGGACCCCCGAAGCATTTGCCCACAGGAGTGACTGGGCCCGAGGCATACAACTCAGCAGGTACGGCCTGGCTCAATTCACCGTGAAGGGCTGTCACAAGTCCACCGACTCTGGGAATGCTGGTTTTCCTGCTTCTTTTCGGCCATTCCCGAAACACATCGATGCGTTCACTTCTTACTTGAGGTTCCACAAATTTCCCGGCACGAACAGCCTTAGAATGGTCTCCAAATGCGAACATACAGCTTGGCGTACCTTGACCTTGCATGGTACCATGCAAAGTTGTGGAGGTCGCACGGGTTGGCTTCTCTGGGTGGGCAGTCTGTCATTGTTACTCTGCTGGAGTGTATACTCTGCTGCAGGTGCTTCCGCAGGATTGCTGGGGGAGAGGGGGGTCACACCGGTGATCATCTGCAGCAGTGACTTTCATATTCCTCTCAAAGGATTATGAAAGGAATCGAGAAATGGGAAAAATCTGAACTATCCAAATATCGGTGTCAAGTCGAAACTATTTTCCCATGTTTTCCGGGGGGTTCCCGCAAAAATCGGGAAAACATCGGCAAGACATCGCCCAACAATCGGCCAAAACTGAACTGCAATGGGAAATCGAAAAATCTAGAAAACAGCGAATCAAGCGAGAAGAGATCGCTCGGCGATTTTGGTTGGAGTCCTGTTAGGAAATGGATCTCATAACTCAAGGGGCGCTCTGGGGATTCTCTCTCCTGGATTTTTTGGCGTGATTTTTTGGGGGTGGGCACTTTCAACGAATCCTACTCTGTCAAATGGAGACCCAGGTCCCGAGACCGGGACGAGGATAATAACCAACAATCAACAAGCCCCACGTCTTGGCTGGGGCACAAACAACCAAAGCCACGCCAGGGCTTGGCAGTGCCTTGCCAGCGTCGAGAAGCGCCGCCAGCTTTTGACCCACGGCCTCCGACGGAGAGCTTTGGAACTTGGAGTCTGATAGAGGAATGGTCAGGAAACCTGCCAGTCATGCCCACACTCCTCTCATGCGGTAGAGGAGAGTTGAAGACGCTTCAGAGCTTTTTCCCGCTTTTCACCAAGAGGTTTGGCCCCTGTGTGGCCAGCGGGAGCCACACAAGGAAGGGGAACCTCATAAGTCACCATAGAAGTCCCCTCCGCAACGGCAACATCGCCACAATAGCCAAAGTCGAATCCATGAAACTCCATAAAGCACAACATTACACAAACACAACCTCCGTCAAACCAGCTCGCACCTGCAGGTCGCCTCAGACGCAGGCGGTGGGGGGGGAGATCGCAGGGTGGTCTCTTGGACCAAGCTTTCGGGGGCTCTTGCTCCGGCTGGCTTCTTCTTGAGAGGCTTCTTGGTGATACTGCTTGTCCATATTGGGAAAACAAGTAACTGCAATCTGCTTGGCATCAGAGGTGCGACTAACCGACTGCGAAACCTTCAAGCCATGACTCATACTTGACATCTCCGGATGTCTGCGCAAAGCCCCACGAGAGGAACTCTCAAGAGAACCGAGCCCTTGAACGTGCGGCTCACGCATCCTTCTGCTTTGAGGTGACTGGGCTGACCCACTGGGCTCAGCCGGCTCAGCATCCGCCGATTTGCCTTTTGCAAAAGGCGACGCAGGGTCTTCTCGTGTGCCCGGTTGAGTGCAAGAATGCGGAAGCCGTGTACATACGTCTGTGGAGGTTGTCAGAATGAAGTGGGGTTGTCCTGCACGGGGGAGCTGTCTTCTCTCTCTCTGTCTCTCGCTGTCTCTCTTCTTCTGCTTCTTCTGCGCACTTCAGGGCCCCCCCAGACGAGGAGACCCGGCCACGCCGGCCAAGCGGGTCTCTGTCCTCTCTGTCTCTCCTCTTCTTCTTCTTCTTCTTCTCATTATTCTTCTTCTTCTTCTTCTTCTCATTTTTTCTTCTTCTTCTTCTTCTTCTTCTTCTTCTTCTTCTTCTTGTTCTTCTTCTTCTTCTTTTTCATCCTACTTCTGCTTCTTCTTCTTCTTCTTCTTCTTGTTCTTCTTCTTCCGCGCGTCTCTCTCTGTCCCCTTTTTTCACAGCGAGTAGGAACCAGTAAAGTCAAGGACATGAGATACCCAAGCCAGATTCCTGGAACATGCCTCTCGCCCTCTTACTTTCCTGGGGCCCTCGCCAAGCTCCAGGCAGTCCCGGACCAACTCATCCAAGTTGATCACCTGCTCAGAAGCTCTTGCAAAATCTCCTTGCGACGTCCTGGAGATTCCGTTCTAGAAGACTCGCACTCATTCAATCTTTCAAACCGGGGCTTGGGACAAGCCATGTGTAATGTGTAATGCCATGTCAGCAAGCTAAGGCGTACAAGACCAATTCTCAAACATTCAAAGCAGAAGCAGGCGGATCAGACCTCGAGACCATAGGCTTCGGCCAATCGCCTCGCCACTGTTCTCTTACCTGCGGGAGTCTCGCTCTAAGGCCTAAGCATGGTTTTAAGCATGGCTCTGCCCATGGCTCTGCCCATGGCTCTGCTCTCTTACCCAGGTGAGGAGGGCTCCAAGGCTCGGGGCAGAAGACTTGAGAGCAAGAGGGCTTGCCTGAGAGGGGTAGAGGGGGCATGGCTGGCCTGCATAGGGCTTGCCCGTGAGGACGAGGCGCAGTGGAACCTTGGCGAAAGCGCGTGCGCCCGCGTGTGCCCCCAGTATGTTGCAGACTGGTTACAATAGCCTGGAAATGATGTTGAGAAGCTCAGCCGAGGGGCATCTGGCATGGAAGGAGGCTGCTTCGGCGGAGGCTCCTTGTACATCCTGGCGCCACTTGGGCGAAGCGTATGAGCGCGGGAACATGCATGAACATGCGTGAACCTTCGGCCCCGGTGGCTGCGCAACATCATTTCAGTCCGCTCGCGACTGCAACTGCTCAGCACCCCTGCCTCTCGATCATGGAAGCCACAACCATCCCGAAGCGGTAGTTGACCTCATCATGCCACGCACTGAACATACCTTTCATATCCTTTCATGCTATCTCCATTTTGGGACCGCGCCACTTCTGGGGCTTCTGTGGCTCCCTTCTCTACTTCTACAGCTCTGCAATGCTCTGCGATGCTCTGCAGACTCTGATTCCTCAGATTCCTCAGGAGGAGGAGATGCGCAGCCATGGTAAAGGCCCCGCAAGGGTCTCAGATTCGATTGGAGTGACAACTTCGACACCAACTCACCAGGTTCCGAGTTCATGGACGGGGACGCCGTCCACAAGGTCAATCTCTGACGTGAGCTTCGACGCGAAGGAGATCTGCATGGGGAGAGAGGGCAAAAAGAAAGAGAGGCCTCCGGGGCAGGCCTTATGCGGATGTTGAGATCTGTTCCGCTTTTCTTCCGCGCTGGGTTGAGGGCGCGACCGCAACATGCACCAGTCCGAGCTGCGCGTGGCAGACTGGCAACGCTTTGGAGATACCGCCCTTTTGGGTCATCTTTGGGTCTCATGATATGTCATGTCACAGGGTGCCAGATGAATCGTTACAACGGCTTTCCGCCACTCCTATAGAGGGCGTCGCGAAGCCGGAAGGCTTGATAACATTTCTAGAGGCTACAGGAGCACAACTCACTCGGCATGGGGCGGTGCACGGCGGTGCACGTCGTTAACGTCCGCTGATGAAACCGGCTTCACTGCAGGCTCTTGCCGCAGCGCTCAGAGAGGACCATGCCTTCGACTGAAACCCCACTCCAAAAAACGATGAAGCATTTTGTCCTTTGGTACTACAAGGTGCTTCCGCACCGTGCTACCAGTAGCATGCAATTTCTGTGCCCTCGTTGAGTTACGAGCTGCTGCCTGGGACCCTCTGAAGGCCAGCGATGTTGCAGCATCAGCAAGCGGTGAAACTGGGAGGTCGGTGCCCGGACTGTTTGTTGTATGACTTTGGAAGTGTCAACACACGCACAGTTGCCTCAAAAGCTTCAAGCCACTCCTGCATATCTTCGGGGCTGTATGGGAAGCGACTACGACTTCTTAGCACGTATTAGCATGATTATTTTTCGGGGATGGCGACGTATGCTCCGCAAGCTCGTCTCACTGGGATGCAGCCAGCCCATGTCCAACGACCATGTCGGTAAAAAGCTGCCCGAAGTCCACCTCTTCAGGGCACGGGCAATTTCCATAAGACACAGTACAAGCTTGCAAACGCATGGAGAATGACCGTCACAAGGCACAGCAAGCTTGCGGGGGGCCTTTGCAATGAGCCATCCTCAGATTGAGACATGTGAAACTTAAGGAAGAAGCATTTCAGAAGACAGGGCCGCAGAGGTGGGACAGGGGAAGGTTACGGGGCAGTTTCATCCGATTCGGGGTGTCGGCTTTGCGTCGATTGTCGCCTTTTCCCCGGTACAAAGCGCCCCTTAATGTCTTAACGCATCTCAACGCAGTCCTTTCTTCAGATTCTCAGATGGCCGATGGCTTCATCGAATCTTCACTTTGCAGATGCCTCGTTCGAAAACCCCAGGTGGTTTGGGCCCCGTTCTCTCTGCGAAACAAGCCATCCGATGTGCATCCGCCGCCTTTGCACGCGACAAGCCTGCAGATGCCTCCCTTCAAACAATGCAGATCTTGACGTCTGTGGCATGCTCGAGCCACCGCGGGGTACAAAAAGGGCACTGAGTTGTGTGATTCACCAGGCAGCCAAGCAGCCTAAGACCAGGCCCATCATCTCGGCAGGAGCAGAGGTTTGAGGTCGAGGAATCACAGGTTCACGGAATCACGGGAGTACAGGTGCTTGGATGCTCGAATTCCCACCGTTCTTCTGGGAGGTTTGGGGCGGCGTACTCTCTGACGTACAAAGGGGCTTGTACGTAGTCCAGCTGATTTACTCAAGGCTGAGGCCAGGGCCGTGTGGCAAAAGATGTTGAAGGAAGTGCCTGATTTGCTCCAGCACCTGAGGTAGCAATCATGCAAACTGAACATGGGGCTTCTGTTGGGTCTTGGATGGTGGTCCATGCTGCTTGACAGGCAATTCGTTGTTCCTCCTCGGAGAAAGCGACATAGGTGATCGCAAGCTTGGCTCACCACCCACGACAACATCTCCGGCAGCAACGGCACCTCACAAAGAGAAGCCCTGGCTCAACTCAAGCAACTAAAGCACGGGGCACATCTGTGACCTAGAACCTAGAACACAGCACCAACAAGCAGCTGCTTTGTGCAGAGAATTGCACAAACAATGGTTCGAGGAGCGGGGGGAAGGACCAAAAAGGCGGAGAGGGGGACAACAGAGAGCCTCCACAAGGGGGCGGACCAGTCTTTTCCCAAAGCGGCCTCGAGCTGTGGTGCGCCGCGGAGGGCGTTTTGGCCGCCAAATCTGGAAGCTGAGAGTTGCGCATCATTGTCGAATGCTGTTTAAAACTGCATCTGGCATTTGTGCATGGTATGAAAAGCTATGCCATTAGCAATGCGACACTATCTGCGCCACGAGGGAAGCGAACCAGGGAAGCGCATGGTGCTGGGAATCATGGGTCAAAGCTACATTTGGGCCCATGGGCCAGTGACAAACCCTCCCAACCTCAACTATCCAGCGCCCTCAGCCCTCAAACTCAGCAATGCCTCCGCTTTCGTGGTGATCATGGTCTTCGTCCTTCGGCACGAGGGCGAGTAGCCGGTTTGAACTGTGTGATCCGTTGCTTGTGTCAATGGGCCATGGTACAGCGAGCAGAAGTCCGTCTGGACTGCACGCACTGAACTTGACAGCAACACTGCAATTGGGCTCAACATTATTGCAAAGGGCCAGGACCGTTCTGCCACGCACCGATTGGAACCGGAGCTCCTTCTCGCTCTCACCGTGCGGTTTCGAGTACTTGTGGCCAAAGGCCACAGCTTCGCCACTCGCTGTTGCGACAGAGCGGACGGGGCTCAGGCGCGTGGAGCAGCGCATGTTCCTTCTCCAGTTACTCCCACCCAGCAGCGCTCCCACAACGAAGCAGCTCGGAGCGAGGCTTCTGGGACAGCAAACGCACCATCTCTCGGAAGGCATTCAGGTCTGTTGGCCTTCCGGTGCTTTCCAGTTCTGATCACTTCGTGCTATCAGGCGCGGCCCATTTTTGTTGCTTCTCCTTCCCATAGATTCCTTTTGCGTGCCGTCCAATTCGAAGGAAAGACCTGGGTCACACCTGGCAGCATCGTGCAGCAAACCTACCACAAACAAGTTCTCCACAGCTGGGTGCGACTTGCTTCCGGTCGTTCAGATGGATGTGCTGACTGGAAATTCCGGAAACGCGGTCGGCCATCAACTTGTGAACTTCTGCATGTGCTTGGGATGGAATAGCCGCCAGCTGTGGCATCCAGCGTGTGCAAGCAGTCAGTTGTCAAGGAGCCCACTGCGTTGGACCACTAGCTTCTGCGTCGAAAATCAGCATCTCTTTTGGCTCGTCTTTGACGTCGAGGATTGATCGGCCAGAGGGTTTGCCTTTCTGTCGCCGAACTGTCGTACAACAATCGCCCACCGTTGCCGATTTCTCTCGCCTTCTTGGGCTCGGGCCGTCGTGTTTGCTCGGCCTGCTGTTTTCCCCCCCCCCCCCCCCCGCGCTCTGTGCGACAAGCCGACGCGCCATCACAGCCACCTTCCCACCCATCCCAAACTGTTTGTCTTGTCAAGATGTGAATTTGCTTTGGACAAAGGATGAGCAGCTGATGTCCCTTGTTTGTTGAGCAACTCTGGGGGGGCATGCGAACACCCGACCTGCCACATTTGTTTCCACTGTGACTCCGGCTGATGAAGCCCTCAACCGAGTGTGCCGTGCCAATCACGAATGCCACGTCAACCTGAAAGGCTACAGCTACGCCGCTACGCCGACTCCGTCCCTCCATCTCCCTGCTGCAACTCTACCCTTTGAAGCATCTTCCGGTCCGCGTCGAGAGAAACGACGGATGCTCGAGGACTGATCACCTGCGGCAGTAAAGGAAACTTGCATCGGGAGTTGATGGAAAGGTATGTGTTGGGCATGTCGTTGGGGCCTATGGTTGAAAGCCCTCCTTCGACGGTGCCAGGCACTCGCAGACCCCTGTGTAAATCGGAGCTGCAGAGGGATATCTTATGCAAAATGACATGTGGGATAATAAGCGATTCCTTCGAGCCGGTTTTGGATTGTGCAATTCTCCAAACCCTTCCACTTCGACTTCCACTTCAGGCCTCAGAGCTGGGCGACAGCGTCATGGTGTCGCTGTAGGCCGCCAGCTCGGCGAAGGCGTACTGAGAAGAGCGGAGAGCGTTCTGAACAGAGTACTCCCCCCCCGCCCCCAGCAGTAGCGATGAATGCTACTGGGCAGAGGGCAGGTAGTGGCAGCTTCTGATCACGTGAGAGCAGAGAAGGTGCTCTCGGCACAGCATGTGATTTCCTTCTTGCCTCCAGCTTGTTTGGATGGTCGCCCACGGGGCCCTCAGCTCTGGCTCTCTGTTACTTCACCTTCGTGGCTTGGGCATGGATGTGCGCTAAGTCTGCGCTGAGTTCGCAGCATAAGTCGCCATGGCATTGTGGAGGTGGGCATCGTAGTCGATCTTCCTCGCAGGTTTTTCAGCCTAGCGCTGTGCCCTAAACGGATTGCAGCTTAGAAAGCCCAGTACAGAATTAAACAGCTTGCCAAGGTGGTGGGTCTGCTAGGGCTGACTTCCGTTCTCCATTGCCGGATGGGCAAGCTCAGAGGCTCCCATGGTTCCGGATGTTTCCAAACAAACATGGAGAAAACCACAGAGACAAAAAGCCTTTGCGCTCTCGCAGGGGCCATATGCCAAAAGCAACCTCCACAACCGTATCTGCTCCGCTGCACTGCGATGGCTTTTCTTTGACAGCTGGCCCAAGGCAGCTTGCAAGAGCTCTTCTTTTTGCCGCCCCGTCTCGGAAAAAAATAAACTGACATCAGCCGGTCTCCTCAAGCTGGCTGTTGCTGCCGCCGCATCGCCCTTGCGAGATCTTGTGAGGCTGTTGGGCGTGTTTTGAGGTGCACAGCTTTATAGGATCGGAGGCAGCTCCGCTTCGGAGTAGCAAAAAAAGATGCTATACGATGCGTGACCTGCAAGTGTTATCTGTCAGCTGATTTGCATGATTTCCTGGAGTTGTTGCCAGTTTTGGGCGCTGAGGGCCGTAGGGCTCAAGGCTTCACGGGTGAATCCATGATCGTATCCAAGGAAGCTTTGGCTGCTGCGCCTGTCGTCGAAGGTCCCACCAGCGCAGGCTCTGAGATCGCTCTGACTCGGCCTTTTGGGTGGCCCTTCAATATGGGGTTCCCTTTTGGGCCTCGGGTTTGGGATTACGGCTGCGAGCCCTGCCAACAGCAGAGGGCCCGCACTTCCAAGAAGGGAGGCTGTTCTCTCAACAATGTGTTTTGGGATGTTTTGGGTCAGGTGCGGGAAAGTTCAAGGACCTAACTGTGACAGAAACGAGGCCACTCAGAGCAAGAGACCGAAAGAGGTGCCTCCATAGCGAGAGAGCTCACTCTCTCGCAAGGCAGCGACAATTGGGGGTGGGTGCCAAAATGGAATGGGGTCCGAGTGGGGCTCAGAGGCTTGGAGAGCAGCGCACGAAACACGAAGCACGGAGAGAGCGAGAGAGAAAGAGAGCACTGACACTGGGAGAGCGCGCCTGCTGCACGAAGCGCAACTGCATGGCCTCCGCTCTGCCACGCAGATTCTGTTCTGGGAGTGTTCAAGGGCAGGAGTTAGGAAAAACACTTTCGCGGAGTTGGGCGCATGTTTCAAAGGCCCTCTAAGCCCGAGGAGAAATCCCTGCCGAGTGAGAGAAAACTCGTGCGAAAAATGGTGCACCGACTCGCCATGCCTGAAGCATCATGCAGAGGACGTTCTTCACCTCCCATGACAAGAATGAATGATGGCTCTTCAATATGCAACAAACGTCATGGAGGTCAAACGTGAAGGCTAGCAGCGGATTGCTGCGATGTCTAGGTTGCTCTGAAAGCTGCTGGAAGCTTTCTACAGGATGTCCAGCACAAAGGCACGGCACCGGGATTTGTCGGACTCGCACTCAAACCCTGAAGAGCACGACCCATTTGAATTCATTGTGTGTCCATGCGCTGTGTCCCTTTGCATCCCTCCATGGGAGTCTGGCCCACCATTTGTCCAGCTGCGGCCGCGGCACTTCCTTTAGAGCACCGAAGTTCAGGGGCTTCCTCATAACACATCACATGCCGCGCTGCGCACCTGACCCTCCAGGAAGACCACCTGTTTTTCTGGAATCGACAGGGCCAAGACGTAGATGTAGGTCCTCTACGTAACAAATCATCCCGGCAACAGGGTGAAATGGCTCTCTCATCCGGCCTGATCGTGAAAAATGGCAGGTCGACCTTGGCATCTGAGCACGAGGCCACTTGCCGACGTGCAAGATGTGTGAGACCAGCGCATTCAGCCAAGCGGCGAGAAGGATGCTGATGATGGCAGAACGCTTTCGTGCCTGCAGGGATCCAGGGTTGCAGACAAGCCGCGAGCTCTCGGTCCTTTGTCAAAAGTTCTTAAACCTCTGAGCTTCGGGAGCTGAGCACCCACAGGCGGACACATGCACCCTCTTTGTGGCGCCTTCACCACGTCTGGGGCAGCTAGCTCCTGAAAGGCACCGGCACAGCGCCAGCGCAACTGTTGGCTCGAATGTTCGGGGTTCGTGAGACCCAAACAGCTGTCGAATCTGACTCCGCAGAAAGCCCTTGAGAACACCGGCGCCCACCTGGCTCTTGTTCGAGGTATTCGAGCCACCCTGGTAGGCAACGCCTTAGCATCGCAAATGCACTTATGCAGGGCAGACGCGAGGTCCACTGCAATGGTCACAAACTTGTTACGCCCTGGTGCCCATAAAGAACCTGGCTCTCAGGGCGGGAAGGACCCTTCAAGGCGAAACTCTGTTTCATGTGGGGTCCTCACAGTAAGCACGCTTCAAGCCTTCAAGGCTTTCAGGCCGTTTTGATAGGTCGACTCTTGGTTAATGCCTGAGAGTACAAGAAGCACCCAAAGAACGGGCACCGAAACGGAGGCCAGCGACTGGGATAGGACTGCTGATGGAAGAAGAGCGCCATGATGATGAATGTGCCCGCAGCGAGCTTGATTTGCTGTACCTAGAGCAGAGCAGTGATGCGCAGTGATGCAAGCTCGCCAATGGGACCACATTTGTCACAGGCAAGGCCTCGACCGGGTGCGACTGGGAGAGAAAGCCTCAGATGCCAGAGACACGGACAACTGTGCATGTCACCGGCCAAGGAAACCTGAGAAAACCCCGCAGATAACCCCACTTTTTTGGGAAAGACGGACTTCACTTCACTTCTGACCGGGCAGCGTGTAGAAGACCCCTCTCCACTTTCGGGCGAGTCCAGGAACATCATGTTGACGATGTCGATCATATCCTTGACAGGTAGGAATTCGTGTGGATCAGCTGCTCAGAACTAAACGGCCATGCTCCCTTCCAAGCTCGACCTTAGTTTGTCCGTCAGGGATCAATGACGACGTGCCAAACCATGTCCAACAACAGCGCCGCATCGAGGGTGGCATAGTCTTGCCTGCGTGACTGCAGAGCATCCTATAGCAATGAACTCCAGCTCCAAGGTGACGGCAGCCCAGATTGCGCTGACCTACACTACCTTTGGCTTGGCTTCTCCTTTCATGTTGCTTCATCTTGCTTCCATCATGCTTCCATCACGCTTCCCCCCGCTGCTCCCGGGCAAATTAGATTCGTCCTCCTTCTGCGCTGCCGTCGGCCGTCCATCAACGTGCTGTCCCCTCGAGCCGCGAAGACTTGTCCTGGCTACGTGGCAGGTTGCCATGAATGCAGCTCTAGAACCATGATTGGGGTTCTATGGACGACCCATTGCAGCCCACAGCTTTTGCCAACTCAGCACCCCGCGCAAGGACCCGAATGCAAGCACGGAGTAGAAAAGCGGAGTGAGCCACATGACCTCAAGGGCTCTTACACCGTGTGCGGTAGCAATGATACGAATGACTCATGTGAAGAAGGGCTTGATTTCTCGTATCCCCTAAAGATGCCCCATATTTATACGGAACCATTACATACACTCACCAATAATACCAATATAAACCCCAACCTCATGTGACATGAGCTGACCCACACAGCACGCGCTTGCGTGCTTCTGTGTTTTTTGGCCGAAGCCAATGCCCAGTCGACAATGCGAAGACGAAAACGGTTCGATCTTCGATGCACAATCCACCAGGCAAGAAATAGCAATTGGATTGGGACCGCTGGGTGGTTGCACAGGGATCGCGCAGATGTAAGCAGTGTCTACATTCAGAGCAGATCCGGCGCACAGAGATGCACAGAGACACGCCATACGAAAGGGCGCCGCCAACAAAAAACAACAACTAAGTCTCCAGCTGTCATGACGCTCCTCGGGCTGACCAACCTCGGAAGGCTTCATCCCGAACTCTTCTGCGAACTTGAAAAAGCGATTTGTGTGTTAAATGGGCAAAACAACCCGCCACTCTACGCCGAGTCGCTCTACTAGAAGGCTGTCACCACCCATCCCCTGCATGTAGCGGAGCATCGGGAGCCTCAGAACCAAGAGCGCAGCATCGGCTCAAGGGCTGCCGCAGACTTCACGCATCGCCCGGCATGACATCCTCGACCACTTTTCTGAGACGGCTGCGTGTCGAAGAAGAGGATTCCCCCTGTGGCCGCTATAAGCCAGCAGTAGGTAATCCTCGGAGCTCGGCTGTTGCCCATCAGGTCTGAGCGTAGCATCAAGGCAATTCTAAAATTTTTAACAGTCGTTCGTTGAAAAGCCTGCTTCGGAGGACCGAGAGGACGCCTTCCCGATGCTGTGGGGACACGGCGCCAAATGAAAGTCAGCATTTTGCTCAGGACTCCGGTTGAAACCATTGATCCCTCACTGAAAGCCAACAAGCCAATTCCATGTGCCGGCACCGACTCAAGCCGACCCGCCTCTATACACCCGCAAAGAAGAAAACTCGGCAATAAGTCAAAAAGTTGAGCTTCCGCATCTGTTCATCAGCGAGACTGCACATCTCCGAGCTTCACAAATGTCAAGACGAGCATTGGGGACCAGTGATATGCCCAGGGCTCCACTGCAATCCGCCGGTGCGGGCCTCTCGGCCGCGGCCGCCGTTGAGCGCAGTCCCGCAGAGGTGGAAGAGCCTCAGGGCGGTGTGGGGCCGGTACGAGCAGATGCCGATGGGCACTGTGGGGACCGAGAGGACTAACAAAAAGATACAAAAAACAATCACAGAGCACAGACGCCCCCACTGCGGAGTTCAAACCCCCATCTTTTGGCATCTGTGCCCGAGTTTGCCGGGGAGCAGAGCCATCTGAACGAGCAGCAGAATCCAAATCCACTCCTGGGCAGCGCACGTGGAAAGGTGGAAGCACGATCAAAATGCCCGAAATGGCCCACTGAAACCTCGAGACTAGATTCCAGGGCTGCCCAAGAGTGCTGCTGAAGCATCACCTGAGCAGTGGGCTGCTTTTGATGTTCTGTGCAAGCTTGGGTTGTTCTGCAAGGCAGAAGGGTGCTGGACCAAGCTGTGCCTTAGAGAAGGTCACAGCCATCCCATGGTGCTGATGGTCCTACCCCGCAGTTGTTTAGCAGTTGTTGTTTATTACGAGGTGTCAAAACCACCCCCTGCGCAGGCACCGTGGGAGAATGCTTGACCCTGAGCGAGATGTCAACTTCACGCGATTGTCAGCCATGCCACAAGAAAGTTCTAGCCCTCCTCGATTTCGGCCTTCCTGCAGTAGAGTAACTTGGTGCTACCTTTCATAGGCCAAGAGGCGTTGTCCAGCAACATCATCTGGGCCACCAAGATGACCTAGACCGCTCTCTTCTGACTTGACAACTAAGTCCTATTCTCCACAACACACCCCGTGGATTCTCTAACAGGGAAGGCATTCAGTCAGGTACTGGAACATGCCTTCGGGACAGCGAAGCCAGGACAGGCGGCCGGAAGCAGGATGTTGGCAATCGCAAAGACGATCTTGAGCAGGACGAGGCCGAACTTGGCAGCTCCGAGGTCAGGAAACACCCGGGGGGGGGCTTCCAAAGATGGGGGGAGTGGGGCACCCTTTGTGGCCGGGCTCCTAAGGTAAAGGTTCTTTGGAGCCGAGCAACTACACTCACTTTCGAGCTAGAAACCAGCGTCGCTCGGTCCGCATCACTGCACTCCTTAAGGTCTAGGTCTCCGGGCCACGGAGCAAAGCCAGCTCAGGCCGCTCCTCTTCGGGCGCCTTTGTTATGCAGACTGTCTTTTGCAATTCGTTTTTGTGGGAGTGCAGGCGGGGGGGGGGGTAGGAAGGCAGTTTGGTGGTGGCATGGAAGTGGTGCCATGTGAATGCCCAGCGGCGTTCTCGGCGCTTGGTTTCCCCCCTGCGGCTTCAGTGGGTGAGACTTCTTTCGGAAGCACTGTTGAAAGGTTCCTGGAGGTTGTTCTGCTTCCGGGACATGAGGGGCGGATGGGGGATGGCGTTCGACTCATCTGACCCCCCTTTTGCGGTCCCTCAGGTCCCGGACTCGCTGAACCCCAGCCCTGGAGGCCTCATCGAGGTGGCTGGTCACCGGCGTGGACGGCACGGTTTCCGCCATGGTAACACGTCTCGTGCTGCTGCTTTGCAAAGTGCGGCTTTAAAGTGCTTGCTACTTGGGGGTGGCGGGGGCTGAGAAGGGTTTGGGATGATTTGGGGAGGGAGCGGGAGGGGTCGAGGTTGGCTGAAGGATCTCAAGGGCACTTCAAGTCGGAATTTCAAGGCTCTCAAGTTAAGGGCGGTTCAGGCGTTGGTCGACTGCTGCAACTTGTGGCCTCGCGAAATCCGCTGACCTGCACCCCTTTTCAGCTCTTAAGGGCATATGCCTCCGTCACGGAGGGGACTCGACCGTCCGACCCAGTGACTTGAGAAACCCATGGAGTTGTGCCCAAAGAAGAAGCTGCGCAGCGCGGCAAAGGCAGAGCTCAGGAGGCTCACGCTCTGGGGTCATATGGGTCATGAGGGCCTAAGTTGTGAGGCCCAGAAACTCTTCGCATGGATGCTTGGGACTCGCCTTCAGGAACTTCGGGGGCCTGGGGGAACTCAGGGAGGAAAGAACATGTACTGAGAATAACCCTCTGAGAAGGAATTCCTTCTGAAAAGACGAAGAGCCTCGACCTTCCCAAACGTGACCCCACGATTCAAGGGTGCTGTCCTTTCTTCTTTTTCTTTGAACAAACCCAAGAGCTCCAGAAAGTGCCCCTTGAGCCCTCCTCCCCCTAACCCATCCAAAATAGGGTGCTCTGTGCAAAGAGAGAAGTGCACCTCTTGGACCTCTTCGAGGGCGGTCTTCACCTAAAGCCCATTGCCAATGCAAAAAGGTGCTTCGCTTCTGAGTCAAACTGCGGAGCAACTGTTCCCGGAGAACCCCTGAGTCCTCAAAAGAGCTAAATCTAGTCTTTCCATGCCTTTCCCAGATTCCCACTCGATCTCGGACTTCCTTCCGGCCTCCACCTCATGGTCGAAGGGGACTACCGCGGGCTGTGCCTCTCGCCACATGAGCATCGAGCCAGCTCAGATGGTGACTCGTGCAAACTCGCGCAGACTGTCGGGACCATGCAGACCCAACGCACCATGAGACTAGAGACAGAGTGACTCTGGTGGCCTCGTCGAGGATCGTCCTCGGCACCTGCGAAGGCCGCAGCCGCAGAGCTCAAGACTTGAGGTCTCAGAATGTGTCGGCAGCTACGCAGCGCATGCTGTGCATCCAGAGGGGGGCAGCATCGATTGCGAGTGTCTCGAAAACATGGAATAGCATGAATGGCACAAAATGCAAAGCGAAGCGACATGCGATGCGCTCTTCTGCGGCACCTCCCACTGGCCCAGGCCCTGAACGAAATCGCGGAGCGCGGCAGCATTCAGAGTGCTTCCTGGCAGAGAGCTTCAGGTGGAGCGCTAAGTCCACAACGAGGCTCAGAGGATAGCCACGGCTACTTTGCCGCGACTCGCAAGCTCAGCTGAAAAGGCGTCCCAAGGCTTGCCAAGGCCTGGTGGGTGCAGATTCGCCAAACCCGTCGGCTCCGGAAGCGACGTCAACGGCGCCCTCAGACAAGCGCAGCGCTGGAGCCCCCAGAGGGAAGCCAAGGGAAGCCAAGGGAAGCCCATCTTTCTTTCTGTCCAGGGCCCCCGGGCGGCTCTTCAGCGCAGTCCTCCAAGCTGGGAACCAGCCGGACCTGGGCCGGTCTCTCTCTTGTCAGATACAAGCTGATATCATATGATATCAGCGATCTAAGGCACCTTTTTTTTTGGGGGGGGTGGGGGGGGGGGGTTCCGTGGGGTGGCTTTTCAGTCAAGCTTCAACTGAACACATCGCGGCTACTGCGAAAGGGTCCACGTTACGAAGTACAGAGGGATCATGAAGCCGGGTGCCGTGCAGGAAGGTTCTCCTCGAAGAGTGAGACCCACTCGCGCCAAAGAGTGGGATCCACCTGCGCTCAGCGAAGTGTTGCTAACTAATACCAGCTAATCTCCAACACGTTTTTTTGCTCAGACTTCGAATCGGAGAGTCTTCTGCGAAAGGGGGCTTAGGGGCCGCTTGTGGCAGGGAAGAAACGGCATTGCTAGTGGGCGAGCACATCCCCCGCAACTTCGAGGGCATCGAGAGGGTCATTTTCAGCGCGGATCTCCGAGGTTGGCATCTACCCTCTGACGCTTCGAGTGCTGCGCCGACACGACATCTCCCACCCAATTGGGAAACGATGGAAAGACGAGAGAAGGGCCGAAGAGGGAGCGGAGGGCAGCGGCAGCGGCAGGCGCCTCCTCTCTGTCCGTCAGCTGCTCCTTCAGGACGTCAGGGCTCGGAGCTGCTCTACCACCTGTATGGACCCTGTATTCGACTGGCATAGGCCACCTGCCAGAGCGCTTGCGCGGCTCTGCGTAGGTCCTGCTCCATGTCAGCGAAGGCCATCTGCATGATGAGGTCCAAGATCCCCTCCATCTCCTCAAGAATACAAACAACAAAAAAAAGGAAACAAAATTCACAAGAAGCAGCTCGGTGCAGAGGATGCGCGGCTCGGGGGGGGAGGAGGGGCCCGGCCTCTCGCAGCTTCTCACGGCGCTTGGCGTGGCGGCCGCGCCTTGGCTTTCGGGAGGGATCTTGTTTGCGTGGAGTCTCAAACTCCGTTCCTCAATCTCCCATTCTTCTTCTCCACACTGAATTGCCCGGACCGAACCTAAAGAAGAAAGAAAGACAGAAAGACAGAAAGACAGAAAGACAGAAAGACAGAAAGACAGAAAGACAGAAAGAGTGCTCAGAGAGGGAGAGGGAGAGATCTCCAAGACCTCTCACGGGGCCCAGGCTCGATGGCCCGGTACCGCACATGCTCACGCTCCTCTGGCGCACTGGGAATTCCAACCATGAACTTCTGCTTCCTTAAAGACTCATTCTGCAAGTGTTTTTGCCGTAGAGCCACTGCTTGCAAAGATGCCTTGGGTTTGTCAAGATCCGACTGTCCCTCTGCCAGCTCCTCTTGCTCTCGCATGGTCTCCACCATCTCGTCCCGTAGATCCTGCGCATGGCCATGGAAGCATATGCTGCGCCTGCTTTCCTAAAGAGTCTTTTTGCTCAGGCACCCAAACCCATTGGTAGTACAATGGCAGGCCTTTGAGAAGGCCTCAATTGAGGAGCCCTCACGAAGAACGACCGACGAAATAGACAGACGCGCAAAGCGTCCGGCCCCTTCTCCTTCCTCTCTCCCTATCACCTTAAGCCGACTCAAGCGGAGTCAACCCTCACCGTGCCTGGTCCCGCCGAAGCACCTGAAAAAGCGCTTTCAAAGGGAGTCAACAAAACAGAAGTAGCTATGCAGGCATGCCCAAGCCATAAACAAAGGAATTGAGGCAACCCCGTCTAGCCCGAATTCCTCCTCGCAAGAATACAAGCGCTGTGCTTTCAAATCCGCCCCAAGCCCAATTCTTCGCAGACCTCCTCCTTGTCTGCCCTCTTCTGCGCCGAGTACTGCTGCTGCCGTGCCTGCCGATTCCTCCCGGCAGCGTCGGCATTGCGCCAGATGCGACACTCACTCACTCACGGCACATACACATACACGCACATAAAAAATATTTTACTTCGAACATCCCCACCCTCTCTTGGTAGAGATACACACTCTGGGGTTGGGCACTCCATGAAGACTCTGGGGTTGGGCGCTCCAGCGAGGAGTAGACCGGGCGAGGAGAAGAGTTCCGGGCGAGGAGAAGAGTTGAGTTTAAAATCTAACAACCCCACATCTAGGGTGGGGAATAAATATATATATATATATATACATGTATATATATATATATAGCCATACACGCATGCACATATTTTCTGCAATTATATCTACAGTGACAACTGAATACGACGACGTTGGGGCTCGGCCGAGAGTCGACACCCCAAAAAGTGCGGAAAAAAGAGCTATTGAAAACTAAAACGAGGAATCCAGGGTACCCTCAGATTTGGGGCCGACTTCAGCTTGGGCTTGTTTGGGCAGGTCAGGGAGGGTTTGTGCAGGGTTTCCGGAGCCACTTTCCGGCCCAAAAAGAAAATGAGAAAATGAGGGACTCATCACCTAATTTATATCAAGAGTTCGGGGAGGGTTTTCGAGTGTCGGAATTGTTTTGAGGCTGCCGCTGGGAGGGTAGGGGACGGGGCTTCGGACCAATTTTCAGGCCCAACAGGAAACTAGGAAAATGAGGGGTTCATTTTCTTAGTTTCGGCTTGGTGCGGGCCCTGCAGTAACGGACCTTGAAAATAAGAAAATTGCTAAGAAGCTGAGGGTACCCTCAGGGTGGTGAGGTTTTATTCCTGGACGTGTGCTCCTATACTTTAAGAGATCCAGAGCATCCTCACCTGGAACTTTCGCCTTCTTGAACCAGCACCGTCACTACACACACCTGTGTGTATATATATATATATATATTGATTTATTTATTTATTTATTTATTTATTTAATATTTGTATTTATATTTCTATTTCTATTTCTATTTATATTTATATTTGTATTTATATTTATATTTATTTTTATTTTTGTATTTATATTTATATTTATTTTTGTATTTATATTTATTTATGTCTGTACTTATTTATGACCATGATTATTAAATGAAAAATAAAAATAAATAAAGAAATATATATATATATATATATATATATATTACACACATTACATTCTTTATGACATATGTGGGAAACATTCACATACATGCACACGGTGTACAATGCACGAACATATGTATTGATACATATGTATATACACCTGTGTATATATATACACATTACCATATGCATTGCGGCACTTATGGGGCCCTTACATCTCTCCAGGAAGAAGAACCCATCAGAAACCGAAAGGTTGCACGTGGTCACGCCAAATGGCGCGCCTGACAACGACCTCCTCGAAGGTCTTTGCCCGCCAGCTGCGGTAGCTGATGGCACTCTCCTCTTCAGAGTTTGGGCTGCGTTTCCCCTAGCTGCCTTCTTCCATTGCACCACATGACCCCACCGAACTTCCTTGCCATCCCCACAGTTCACATTCGATGTGCATGGCTCTGGCTCGCTATGAAACCGCTGAAAATTCGCCCACCCAGGCCGAAAGAACATGTGCGTTGTTGCGGCGTTTCCGGACCAGAAACCGTCAACGACTCGCAAGTCGAAACAAAAAACACAAAACAAATCGCACCTCGATAGACTGGCGCCCCAGCTTCTCGAGCAACACCTCGCCAGGACGGCTCCCAAGAAGCCGCCAAAGTCGACAGAGGGGGGGTGGGGGGAGGGACCCTTTTGACGGCTTCAGCGACGCCCGGTACACGCATCACGTGTCCAAGAATGGTCTCCCCTTGAGCCGCCAAAGTCGCAACAAAAACTAGGACGGGACCTGCTCAAGCTGGTTCTCCTCGAGCATCTCCTGACACTTCGGGATGCCGAGGGATGCCCCAGATGCCAAATTAGTTTGCGTGTGTGGGTGTGTCTGTGTGTGTGTGTGTCGGTCGATCTCTCTTTTTTGCAGGTGTTGATGTCAAGGTGTGCTCAGGTGTGCTCGGCTTCGGGATCATCGGGGACTGCTTGATTCGCTGTCGGCAGCATCAACCCTTGCGTAGAGTCTGCTTGAACATAGCTGTTCATGGAAATTGAAGGCACCTCAACTGCAAAGCAACACTAAATTCCTTAAGCAGCAGGTATCGTCGTGGCCAACAGCAAGGAAGCCAGATTATTGTCTGCCTTATCCTGGCAAGCTTCCAAAGTCTCAAGGTAAGCACCCACTTAGCAACAAGGGGGCTACACAACATGGGAGACACAAGCTGTTGCATCTTCTCCAGTCTGAATCCCCATGAGATCACGTGCCAACGCCCCGAAGAACCCACCGAGAACCACCGAAAAAATGGCTTCTGAAACAGCAATGGGCCAACCTGCTCACGCTGCTGCTCCACGAGGACCCGCCGTCGCCGACGCTCGCGCTCACGCCGCGCAATGGCGCCCGCTTGTTTGGACTCCTGACTGCCGCAAGACTTGCGTGAAACTCTGCGCCGTAACAGTGAGATGGTTCGGGCTGCCAAATCGAGCAACATAGCTTCGATTCAGCTTGATCTGCTGACGCTACACCCCGCGCTTCTCTGCTGTCTTCCTCTCCGAGGAATGCTTACAACTTACAAGCTTCTACTCTCAGGATTCAGTGTGGTTTCTTCGTGTGTTCAGCATTCGGCACGCCAAGCATTTTTCTCCAAGCTCGCAAAGCCAGCGCTTCTACAATAGTTTCAGCGCAAAGCCCGTTCTACATAAAGTGGCAAAGCCAGCGAGAGAGAAGGCTCGAAAGCAATCCTTAATGCCTCCCGTCTGTGTGCTTTCTTCTTTCCATAGCAAAGAGGCACACCGGAGTAGCCAGATGGAACAACAGCGTGAAAAGGAACAAGCGGGTTGCGTTCAACGTGTTCGTGGCCCTCCCTCTCGCAGAACTGCTCGATTCTTCATTTCGTGCAGAAGCGACACAGCTCCTGCAGCCTCATCTTCTCTTCTTTAGGCGCCCGTAGTTGGGGGGGGGAGGTTCCCAAAATGAGAGATTGAGGGCCCGGACGTGTTTGGAGCCCCAAACTATGGGCTAGCACGCTGACATGACATTAAAGGTGTGGTAGCTTCTCCAGGTGTGCACATGAAAAAGCCACGAGGCCTAGGGGTATTGTTCATTTATTTCGTATTCGGGAAAGAACTGCTTCAGTTTGCAAGCCCACGGCTCTTAGTTCTTCTCAAGATACCTTGCAGCAGAACACCCTTTCATATTCACAACATAACCTGACACTTCATGACTTCTGGGGGAGTGTGTGTGTGTGTGTGCGCCTAAACGACTCGAGGTCTTGAGTCGTTACTCGGGGACACACCCCGCACGACGTCATCTGCACTAGCAGAGCTGCGTGACACGGAATATTGGTGAGGTTCAGCATGATGCTCGCCGAAAACAGGCAGGCCTTACACGCACTGAAATTTTCCTTGGGAAGCTTGCGACAACTGTTCACTCAGAGCGGATGCTGCCGGGGCTTCCATGCCGGCATGGCGCAAGCACCTGTCAAATACAGGGTGTGTTCCAAGCCTCAGTCGCCTGCGCCACTTGGGTCTTCAGGGACCTCACAGGACGTAGCCTATATTCCAAGTCACTAAAATTGTGTAGGCAGCTGGTGATATTCCCACAAGGACATTTTAGCCTGCGGACAGCAATCAAAATGCGCCAGCCGTTCCAGAAACAACTTTTGACAGTCCCTGAAATCAGCCTGCGTGTTGAGCACGGAGTCACTATGCCGCATAGCCATCTTGCTGTTCCTGCTGAGAAGTGTCTCCAAAATCTTCTGTTGGAGCTTTAGAGGGCAGAACGGCATGCAAGCATGCACGTGCAGTCCTACCTATGCCACACCACGATCTTTATCTTCAACAGAGAGGTTAAACGATGAGACCCCTTTACGGCGATTACTTGCCATGCATCGCGGGAACATAGAGTAACATACGCATACAGGGGCTGACTTGGTGCAAACTGTTGATGAGACCACCCCCGGCCCTCACTGGAATAGTTTCACTTGAAGTATCCCTGATCCTCAGCCTCCGCTAATGGCTAGACTTTGAAGGAGGTTTTCCCCAAGATCGCCACCTGAGAACGAGCCACAGGCTAAATTCACGCATCAACGAGCTAACATAACACGAGGGATGGGAGGTAAACTTCTGAGAGCCCCGTGAGATCCTTGGTGTACATGACGAGGGGTCGGGACCTCGGCAGCAGGGCTTGTCAGGGGTGGCCCCTGAAAATGTTGACCGATGGTACCCGAGGGCTCTGTCGAGAAGTCTGAGATTGCTATGGATCATGGGATTACATGGGGGGGTTTCAAGGTCTCAGAGTGATCTGGATAAAACAGACTGAAGCAGCAAACCAGGACGATGACAACATGAAAAAGCCAACATCGGAACAGCCGACGGCGGGAAACTGGCGTTGCTTTTACAGGACTTTGCCAGAAGGTCTAGGGGCAAGCTGAGCTTCTTCGGCCATCGAAGTTACACTTTATCGTCGGCTTGGTCGTGTGCACTTATTCTTTCACTATCCAAAAAGGTGTGTGCAGATACATATATATGTATATATCTATATAAAACACAACCATCCAGAGAAGATGTTTGGAAAGCAAGCCTTCGCTGACGTTGACCTCCTAACAATCCGTATCCACATGCTGAGGTGCGAAGATGGAAGAATCATGACTGAGAAGCACTTGTAAACGTCGGTAAAGGTGATCGTAGACTACCTTTGGTTTTCTTTGCTCCCGGCCAGTCTTGCAGATGACATGTACAAGAAATCTTCTCAGCGTCACTTCCAATCTTGAAACTTATTTAATGCAGGCACATGAAACGCTGTGTGGTCGTGCAAGCCTGCTGGGTATGGAAGAAGACTTCAGGGGTCAAACGAGTCAAATGCGATGTTTTGACGAGTGGCAGGTCATAGCTCGGAAGGAAATCGCCCTTCTCGTCGAAGGTATACTTCACCTGCACTGTGCGACAGTAGTCATCGCCAACTGACCCCCTCAGAGACACCAGCGAAGCCACGAACAAGAGCATGTCATAGCATGTCCCTGCGTGAATACACAGAGAGTCCTGAATGACAGAAACAGTTCCACATGGTTCCTCATGTCCCACGTGGACACCCTTAAACCAGAAAAGCACAAGATCAAAGGCCGAGTGCATGGTGCCCCGCCTGGAGCTGGCGGCCCTCTTCCTTGTACCACCGGCCTTATGGCAGCACACACAATGTAGAGACAAGCAGAGGGCAGCGAGCTACTCGACGTAAGCACACCATCCCCAGCGGGGATGTTCTCTCTCTCAACACAGCCGCTTTAAATCCGGAGCCCAGTTTCGAACTGCGGCATCCAGGCGCCGCTCCTCCTGCACTTGGAGGGTTTTCTCGTGAGCTGTTGAAGTGCAGCATCGGTGAAGCTGGTTTTCCCATGCCGTTGAGGCCCAAAAGGATCCCATCTTGCGCTAAGACCGCTAAGCCCGAAGCCGCCGAAGCATGCTGACAACGCTGCCCGGATGCGCCTGCTCCTTGCGGAACTCGTCTCTGCTGACGATGGGACCTCCAAACTGCGGGTTCTTGGGGTGGCTTTGGGCCGGCAAGAGCGGACAGGTGAGCATAACACAAGACGCGCATAGGCCGCACGGTCTTCAACCCGGAAGTGCCCCCTGCCATGTTGCCAGTTGCTACAGCGAGCATAAGTTTCACGATCCCTTCCTGCAAGTTTAGCCCACAAACGGGCTGCTTTGAGGGGCGTGCGGCATACGAGCACATGGGGGTGACACTCCTTTGGCTGTTAAGGCCAACTGGACATCCACGGCGTACAGAAGGCTTGCAACTAGAAGCCAGCACTTAGTTTCCATCTGTGCCTTCAGACTTCAGTTGAGTAGGTGAGCACAGGCCTGCTCAAGCAACTGGGCTTTGGGCTCCCTGTCTTATTGACACCAGGCCCTCTCCACGGCCACAGCATGCGAACATTTTGGGCACTGAGGCACCTTTGATGTCGTCTTCGGGGCTTCAGTTCTTGCATCTGGGCAGGAAACCGAAAGAGGTCTCTTCCGGCCACCTTTTCCTGTGCCACCCGACACTGAGCGCTTGCTTGTTTAAGGGCAAGTGCCGAGGAGGGTACCGTGTGTCTACCTTGTTGCCGCTCCCTGGCTCCTGCGGAGTCATGTTTTAAATTGCCATCCAGTTCTTTCGGGTGCCTTTCGAACTGTCATTGGCAGTGGGGCCCACTTTTGCCCCACAAGTGTCTACACGCGGCCCCTTGAACTGTTGGCTCTGTTGTATGGGCCCCACTGTATTCAGGGCGGCAACTTGACTTCCACATCTGTGGCTTGCATGTGCACTGGATTCCCGAACAGGCCAGGGACGACCCCCCCCCCGGTGTACATGGGCCATCAGAGCCAAGCTTCGGCTCTGGTCCCGGCAAGGAGGAATCTGCGATGCCACCGTTTTAGAGCGGCCCCGGCTCGAGCTTCTAGCATTATCTCTCTATCTCTCTTTCCCTCTTTCTTCCCCATTAATTGCGGCTCGTGAAGCATTCCATGTTGATGGGGGAGGGGGGGGTCCTTAAAACATCGATGGCGGAGAACTGACTCTGTGGGAGGTTCGGCCAGGGTGGCCATGGTGAACATCAACCTACTTTCCAGCAGCTCACTTCAGCCGTGTTGCATTTCTTCTCGAAGCCCTTCTTGAGCACGATGGCATCATCAATCTTGTCCTTGCTTCAAGACGCACAGAAGCTGTATCGGTGGCGATCTGTCTGCGCGAACGCTGAAGGCAAGACCCTAAGACCAGAGAGATCCGAAACTAGGCCTATCTCAAAGGGCAATTGGGCGTGGGTGCGGCATCCCTCCACTCTTGGAAAGCTTCCTGTGTTTCACATGCACTTAGGCTACTTTTATGCTAATGACACTCAACATTCAAAACGCAACGCTCTCCACTGCTCTTCGAAGCTCTCGAAGCTCTCGAAGCTCTGAGAACTGGTGACCTAGGAACCTTGGAGTCGACGGGGATCCCCTTTGGCCCTCTGAGTCTCAATGTTTCCGAATCCACTACTTGTCACTTGGTAGTAGCGCCTGATCAAGAGCTCCAGGGATTCCAGCTCAGCGGCGGCCACGATGACTTCAACGGCGCCAGGAGCTCTCAGCTTCTGCAGTGCCTCGCGCTGCCCAATCACGAGCACCTTGATGCCTGGCGGGCATACTACGTTGGCCCTTGTGGATGTGTATGACGACAGCTACTGTACAGTACGCACGGCGTGTTTCGGCCTTGGCGTCGGAAGTATTCCACCGCTTTCTCCACACCCTCGAGCGCGAAGAAGCCTTGTCTTCCCAGCACCTGTGTGCAGGCATGTACTGCGGGACCATGAGAATGAACAGCACTCACACAGGAGAACCACGCCGCACCCGTCCACCGTAGGTGAACCCGATGTTTTCAGCATCGAGAACACGGCTATCCAGGTCCTTGAAATGCTGGGGACGGCAGTTGTTGGACCAAAGGACTGAGAACACAAAACCTGGGGGGGGCTAGGAGGTGCGGAGGCCTCTCAAAACAATCCTTGGACTCTGTACATGCATGGGTCCTACAACCCTTCTGGGCCGAGGCGCCAACTACAACACATTTCGACTTGCTCCATTAAACCTACAGCTTTACAGCTTTTTCAGTCTGCATTGGACCAAATCTCACATCGCACGATGCCCAGCAAGAGAAGAGCTATCTGCATCGGAAGCATCGTGCGTGTAAGCCAGCTTCGTATAACTGTCGTTGCTTCCTCAGTTGACCAAAGGCATCACGAAGGTAAGGCTGTTACACACCACTTTGTCTCCGAACGTGACGCTGGCACGACGCATCACTCCAAAAGCAACGCGCAAACCTTGACAGAAGATCCCAAAGCTTCATTCAGACAGGTTCATTCCCATGCTGAGATATTCCGAGGCTCTCCCAGCCAGCCAGAGATTCGTGTAGTTACTTGGGTCCGTATCGGTACCCAGCGGAATGTCATCCTCACTGCGTTTGAATAGCAATTTGGCTGCTCTATGCTCCTCTGGCAGGTCTTCACGCGTTCGCGAAGGCCTTCGACAACCTTCGACAACTGCAAACCCTACGCATCCTTGCAGCCTAAATCCTGAACTCAGCCTTAGTAGCAGAAAGAAGGCACAAGCCACAAATCCTTCCACGTAGTGAAGGATGCAGGGTTTCGCGATGGCAGCCCTTCTCCGAAACATCTCCACCAAAGCTATAGGAATCAGTGCGCATTGACGGGGCTCTGAGCTCTGAGCTCTGAGCTCTGAGCTCTGAGCTCTGAGCTCTGAGCTCTGAGCTCTGAGCTCTGAGCTCTGAGCTCTGAGCTCTGTGGCTTGTGCGAGAACTTGCGAGCACAAGAACAGATGGCACCAGAGGATGCTGGAAACCAAAGGCCTACAGTACAAGTAGTTGCCCAAAAAGCTGAAGTCTGGCTTTGCAGATTGTAAGAATGCGCAATCTGGGACTCGGCAGCATACCAGCCATGGGAACCTACTTTTAACGCACATGCCGCATACCCTTCACAACAACTGCAACGCCGAGGCACCGTTCCCGTCGTTCGGATGGTCTGAGCATCCTCCTCAAAGGTAGGATTGTTCTATTTCAAGCAATCATGGCAGGATACGGAGACCGCCTCACTCATCTCCACTTCAGCAAAAGAAGGGGAATCCAAAACACGTACGTTTAAAAACAAACGGCTACAAACATGGACAGATTGCACAGTGGATCCGAGGTCCACTGAGCACCGGGGCCCCTGCGGCCCGCCACGTGGCCTGGCGCAAGGCGTCCGCCACATGCGGCTCTGGCCCTGCCGGCTCCTTCAGCGAGGAAAGGGGGTCACACTTGCGCGCCACGCCTAGAATCGAACCCTCAAGTTCGCTTCCCAGCCCTGCAAAGGGCAGCTTCGGGACCTAAACCCACTTGAGGTCTTGTCGGGGCGTCGCATCGGGGTCACAAGACGGCAACGAAAAAATGGTGCCCCCTTCAGCAAGTCTCAGGCGCAGGCCGCTGCGCGTGACCGTGGGGGCTCTGTCACCAAGGGCTGCCTGAGCAGCTTCGTGAGACACAATTGCCGCCCCCTTGCACAACCGAGACTTGTGTAGTATATATATATATATATATATATCCATGTATCTCTCTCTCTCTCTCTCTCTCTGTGGCTGTGTCTAGAAAAAGATCTACATGAAAGAATTGCGTACATGTGATCATGGCAGCTGCAGGGTATACCCCCCACCCTTCGGGAGGAACTGCCAGCCTCACCGCCCCCTCACCCCCCCCCCCTCATCCCCCTTCCCCCCCCCCCCCCCCCCCCCCCCCCCCCTCAACCCCCCAACCCCCCCACCCCCGATTTTGCAGCTGAGCAACGAGAAGACTACCTCCTCCCCATCGTCGTCCTCTTGACACTCCCGGGTGAGGTTGCATGGGCCAAGAATTCCGTGGAGATCCCGTGTAGGGTTCAGGGTTTAAGGTTGAGGGTTTAGGGGTACTTTGGCGCTTGGCGGTTTAGGCTTGCTTACTGGCTGAGTTCTCTCGAGGGATTAAGGTTGCTCCGTGGGCTTCGGGGACACTTCGAGAACCCCTAGGCCACCGGCTCAGCTCCTCTTCTACAGCTCCCCTCACGTCCACCTCCACCACGGCCTCCTCGACAATCCTTGGGCCACTGCAGGCACTCAAGGGCTAAAGGGCACGCAATCTGAACACAACCGATCCTAACCAAAGGCTCATGCCAATCATGGCCAGGATGTTCCACACAGAAAAAAAGGTCTCAACTTAAAGCTAACAGCATCGGCCCGAAACCCTCTGCCACAACCCCCCCCCCCCACTCCTTTCAGGGGCAGGCCGCCTTCCAATCTTGTTTGCCTTGCTTGCCTTCTTCGGCTTCGGCACCGCCGCCTCCGCCGGTGCAGCCTCCACAGTGGACTCCACTGGCCAAAAAACTTCTCGACAAACGACTGCTAGGGGACAGGAGCAGGAGACGCCGTAACCAAAGCCATCTAAGTCCAGAGGCCCCCAAAACAGGGAGGTGTCTCAAGAGAAAAGGAATAACATGACTCATGCAAGCCCGACACTGCCGCAAGCCCACAGTTGCGGCCTGGGAGGGACCTGCTGAACCGCCGGTAGCAGACGGGTTTGTCGCGGGCCCCCGTACTTCTAGCCACGGCGGAAGATCATCGCCCAGAGCAGAAGCCTTGCCGAAAGGGGTTGGAGATGCCGAATGTGCATAACAATGACAAGAGTGGTTCTACACGACATCCGTCAAGAAACAAGTAGGACAGGACAAAGCGACCACAGAGACTCTCAACGTTCCGCGATAAAGGCCCACCGCGGGCCCAGCGCAAGTACTCAAGTGCTCGATAGTGCTCTCAATCTGAGCCATGACCCGAAGATTTACACAATTCTGACGACTCAGCCCTCAACAGGAACATGACACAACCGCCTCAGCGAACCCCAAGGGAGTCCTGAGGCTGGCGGGTCGGCTCCATCGGTTCCACGTTCCCCGTCGCAGCGCCAGCAGTGCCCCTTGCAGGTACCTCAGAGCACTCTGAGAGCAGAGCCGAAGAAATTTTGGGCTCTCTTTGACTACGGAATCCATTTCAGCAGCCTCGGCAGCACGTGGTGGCGCCACCGGCTTCTCTCCAGGCCGCGGCATCTGCAACAGCTCTCAGGGGAAAAGGAAGCTGCTGTTGCGACACTCCGTACAGGGCACTTCGAGAGGCATGCTAAATGCGGACCAATGCAGACCCCCTACCACGAGTCAAAAGAATCGGAAGAGGCATCCACGAAAGAACCCTCAGACTGGAATACTCGGAGCGGACCTGTCGGCGGATGCTTGACGCCTCAACCAAGATTTGGGCATTAAACAAAAGTGCTCTAACGAACTTGTCAAAGGGCTGCGGAACGTGGACTTCGCTGTATGACCACTGCGCCTCGTCTTGGCTGCCTTGGCCTAATTGAACCCCCCTTCTGTGCCGCTCTTCGGGGTCGAGGCGCAAGCTGCTGCATCTCGGATGACACGGGCCCGTTTCCTTTGGCGCGGGCGTGTGCAAGCACGGGGCATGCTACTGCAGATTCGGGCACCTCATTTTTGTGAGAGACCTCCATCCGTTAAATAGTTGATAGGATTTGCAGAGCCTGTGAACAGAAGTGCGCAGGGTTCAGGATCTGAACAGCACCACCGCGTGGCCTCCCGACAGAAGCTTCGTGACGGCCAGCGCTGTGTAGATCGCACGCTCCTTTATGACATTCGCAGCCAAAAGAAATCAGAAGAACACAGGAGAACATGGCACCCTCCGGCAAGTCCAAAACCCGGCTTTGTGGGTCCCAGGCGCTCGCTTGCGAGCGTTCGAGCCAATCCCAACGGCCCTGCTACCCTCGATCGAGGACACCTCAGCTACCAGCTACGTCGACCGGGACACATTGCGAGACACGGTGGGGGATAAGGCGCATAGCAACGCCGGGCTGCAACGAAGTGGTAGTAGTTCCAATTGGCATCATCCAGCCGCTGCAGCTGTCGAGCAACTTCCTCTGTGCATGGCACAACTACACCCAATACACCCAATACACCCAAGTGCGACGAAGCATTGGGCACACCTGCACTGGAGGGCTGGCAGCCGTTCGTCCTGGGTGCAGTCAACTGCAGTCTGCAGTGATATGTCGAGCGTGAAATGACTGTGCATCAAAAAATGGGTATGCCTTTTGCGTATGTCGCGCCCATTTAGTTCATACGAATGTCGCAGACTCGTCTTCAAGACAGGTCTCAGATCCCTTGAACATCCTCAATGGCCCTTTACTGGCCTTAGGGTTGTGGAATGTCCCGGAGGGAGGTTTGGGGCTGCCGGTGGTGGTTTGCGAGTGCTGGCTGGTCTCCGTTCTGGAGTTCAGAAGCTCGGGTGTTGAACTCGGGAATAAGGGCATAAACATGGACAAGGCCCGGATCTTGCTCGTAAGCATTCATCCCCCCACAAGCAAAACCCAAAATAGGGTGGCTTTGTGTCGCTGGGTATGTCGGTCCGGGCATCACGGTGGCACTGCATTTGGGGCCACTTAGGCGCAAACACCGCTCATGGACACTATCGGCCTACAACCCTACGGCAGGTGCGAGGAGAGGCCCCGGCTTTTTTTAAACCCGATGTGGCAAGAAAAGATCCACCGCAAGGGCCTGTTACCGTATTTGGTGAGCAGCCCACGGGTTTTAGTATTCAGGGCCATCGGAACGCCCAGTCCTTCAAGGGCAGCTCCGTACGAGCCGTCAAACTCCTGCCAGACTACACACTACACAACCTTCGCACCTCAGTGGAGGCAGCGGAGAAAACACCCATCAGCGTGACTACATGGCTAGGGAAGTTCCGTGATTTCCGTGCGCCTGGTGGATGTCGGAGTATTTGGAAATTGAGGGGAACCTCGGCAAGGGTCGGCAGAGTCAAGTCTTGCGATCGGAGGTAACGCACCTTCACCTTCACACACACACACACACACAGTCACACACAGTCACACACACACACACACACACACACACACGAGAGCGACAGAGCGAAGCTCTCAAGAAACATGAAGAAGCTCGGCATCCCTCGCTGCACACCAGGCGGCAGTGCCCGGGCATCCACTGCAGCCTGGCAGATGGTCTGAGCCCCCCCCCCCCCCCCCCCGGCACTCGCCCCACTTCAAAGAGACAGAAGACGCGGGCGACGCGGGCGCAAACTCCCGGTGGAATCCTCCCCGACTTTCCCCCCCGCCTGCTGGAACAGCGGGTCCTTGTCGTTCAGGCACAGCACGCTAATTAGGGGCGGCTCGGCACCTGAACTCGCCGGGCTCGGAGTTGGCAAGGTTGCAAGGTGTTGCCGTGCGAGCAGGGTTCACAAGTTTTGCAGGATTCAGTTTCATGTTCGTAGGCCTTGTTCGGAGCCTTCGTTGCAAGTGCCTTAGCAGGCTTAGCCAAAGGCCTTAGCCAAAAGCCTTCACGAACTCCGAACAAAATCTTCTGGGGAGGCATCTTACAAAACCCCTCAACTCCTGAAACGATGGGACAAGGTCAAATTCCGGGACGGGCAGCTGAGGAGGCAGATCTCCACGTTTGTCAGGTTCAGGTCCAACCGTGTCATGGCACGGCAGCAAGGGGGTGTGCGAGGGCACTGAGCAAAGGAACTGGGCATGAAGTTGAACCGATGGCTCATCCACAAAAACTCACGGAAACGACAACAGCTGGGCGTAGAGTGCCTGTCAACACGCACTTGCAGAGGCATGCGCATGCAAATGCACATGCTGCACACCCCCAAAGCATGCCACATCACGCCACAGACGTTGCGAATGATTCCGATGAAATTGGAAATAGACTTCGATAGACTGCCACAAAGCCTCTGACAAGACACCAGAACCACTCAGGAACACAGGAACCAAACCCTGCGGCTTCGAGAGCCCAACCCATCTGCCCTGACATCAATCCTAACAGCTTTCCCTTGGATCCTTGATCTTCCGCATGAAGAGGCCGGCTTCGTAGCCGAGCTCCTATGCGCCCACTAGCGGAGCTTCTCGTCAGAGTCTGTTGTCAATGTGCGGGGATGTCTGGGGGGGGCTTTCTGGGAAGCACACAAGCTGCGCGAATTGTCGAGCCTTGTCATGCCTTGTCCTTGAGAGAAGAGGCTTTTCAGGAACTCCCCCGCAAAGGCGCAAGCAACCCCGAGCCAACACTCACCCTGCCTGGCTGGTCGGCAACTTCGACTGAAGAGCTTCAACCAGCTCCTCCCACGAGAAGCGGTGAGAGAGAGCGAGAGGAAACGGGGGCGGGGAGGAAAGGGAAAGGACTTTCTTTCAATTTTCTTCTGAGAACGATGAGAGTCAACCTGTCTTTCCGTCTGTGAGATGCGCGCGTGCGCGTGGGGGGGGGTGGGGCTGGTGACACATGATTTTGTGAAACTCTGAGTAGACTCTAAGGGAGAGAAGGATTCGCTGAAACAAATCTTCTTCTCGCATATTTTGTGAGCACACACTTTCTCTCTAGCTCTCTTTCCACACCTTAAGGGCGAGGCACTCACTCTCCTCTTCTTCTTCCTCTTCTTCTTCCTCTTCTTCTTCCTCTTCTTCTTCTGCTTCTGCACACTTTAGGGGCCCTCCCCTCCGAAGAGGAGAGCCCGGCCACGACCAAGCGATTCACATCTCCACAGAGAGGGCAGCCCCTGCCTTCGCCGTGGCGACCTTCGAGGTCTGTGACAGCAGCCTGCAAAAAGTGTGGAAGCCACGAATCAACTCACGCACAATGATGAATTCGGAGTTTGACTCTATACTCTTCATGACTCTCAATTTACTGCGGAATCTCCGAAAACATTGGGGAAATCCCCCACCACTCGGACCTCTCGCCGCTCTCCTCTTCGTCGTCCCTGAGAGCGCAGAAAGTGGAAGAAGAGGAGAAGAGGCGGAAAAAGTGGTTTGAAAATATGGGGAAAGCAGCGAGCAGAAAGCGACGTCAAAGTCTCACTTCGGAAAGCGTATAGGAGGCCATCTGAAATGCCCATCCATTTCTCACACTCTGTAGGAAGTAGGAACCCGCCTAGTTCGAGCTGAGCACTAAACTTACTAAACCTTTATAAACCTTTAGACACCACTGAGGACCCGGCTCCGAGCTCTCATCCTCCGCGAGGTCCTTGATCCGCCGCGCCTGCTTTTGTCAAAGTGCGGGGGGGAAGCTCGGCGAGCCCTTTCCACTCCGGGAGACGACTGCCAGGGGACTCTGCAAGAGAAACTGTGCCAGGAGAGTGTGCCTGGGGACTGCGCAAGGAGACTGCAAGGGGCGTCCGGTCTCTGACAATTGGCGCCTTTGTCTCTCAGAGGCCTTTCTGTTTCGTGCCTTCTCCTTTAAACAACTCGCCAAGCCCTCTTTGCAGTACAGCAAACAGCACCTTCTAACCAAGAACCAGCAGATGCTGGCATGTCCCAGTGTAAGCCGACGCCGGGGTGGCCTCCAACTTGCGGGAGAGCCCCAAGCTAATCAGGCCGGTTTCGAAGTCCTTGCACATTTCGAGATCACTTGCAGATAAAGCCAAGATTGCCTTGCGCTCAGCCCTGGACATCTCTAGACCTGGACTCCAGACTCTTTAGGCCCTTTGAAAAAACTTCTGTGCAAAGGTGAGGTACGGCAGGCCTCACAATGATTCCACATCCCCAATCATGCAAAAAATTGGCGAGGACGCATGTGGGTTCACTTGCATTCAAGTACATGCGGAAAAACAAAGCAAAACAATGCACAACTAAATGACTACTGCAAGCCGACACGAAAGAACTCGATGCACATCCAAACAAGCCACTCGCAGGCATTCCTGGTCTGAAAATTTCATACCTTAGCACCCTGTTACCCCATTTACCCCCCGATTGCGAGGTCAGAATAGAGCACAAAGCACACAAAAGGTCCCAGAAGGATTCGCATCTGCCCCATTCTTCGTCCCGGCCTTCGTGCCCTGGAGGACCTCCGAGGTGGCCAGGCCCCTCGTCTGACGATCCTTCTCCTCTGCAGCATTGCAGCCCTGGAAGACCCCAGTCATATGACGAACTCGCTCCCCTGTTGATACGCAGCTTGCCAATTGCTGAGGTTGCTATATGTTCTGTCAGACTGTCACACACGTCATACCGCTCTCCTGCTGCTTCTTGAAGACGACCTCATTAAATCGGGCCTCTGCACCCTCCCTGGCCATTCGTACCTCACGAAAGGGCCGTTTCAAGGCTTAAGTTGGGGGGCAGACTATAAATCGAGAACTTTTCCTGATTGGCCCTGGGAGGGAGAGAGAGTGAGAGAGAGAGGAAGGGAGAGGAAGGGAGAGCGGCAGCGAGGGAGAGCGACAACGTGAAGCAGGGCGCAGCGCCTTCATGTTCTCTTGCCAGAGCTCGTGCCCTCGAGCCTCCCACTCATCTTTGGCGGCCTGCAGAGGTCATGGCCGCTGCTTCCCGAGGCCATCAGGACGCTCTGGCTTGGGGATCCGTCATGCTGGAATCTGGAAATCACGCTAGGCACGCGCGGTCCAGGACCACGAATTCAGAGCCCGGCCTAAGAAATCACAGACCCCCCGAACTGCTTCGAAACAGGCAAGCTGGCCGCCCCACCCGGTTCTGCCGCAGCCGCTCGCGCAGGCTAAATCGGTGGATCTGTCGCTGCTCGTCCACGTGGGCCTGTCTCTTGTGTCTGACCGAGGGTCCTTTAGATTCAAAGCTCGAGGTTGGTCCTGGAAAACGCCTTCAAGCGGCTCCTTAATTAAGGCCTTTAGGGATCCCGAAGCCGAATGACCGAGGATGACCGAGGGCTGAGGGCATGTGCCTGCTCGATGTTGTCCATTTCAAAGGCTACAATCTCCTGCTTGTGCCTCGCATGGCAAGATGGCTAGGTTATGTCAGGAAAAAAGGGTGAACGGCTTCAGCCAAATCAGTCGAACGCAAGCTGCATGGTGAGGAGGGCGCTTCTCCAGCTCGAACTTTCGGGTCAGCTTCTCCATACGAGCTTGTCTTACCTGCCACAGGAAGAGGAACTTAATAGCATTAACCGACAACCCGCGCAAGTGCTAAGACTCCCAGAACACGGTGCGGAACTCAACCATCTTCAACACCTCTTAACAGAATCAGCCAGAACAAAAGCTGGGAGCAGTTGGGATGTCCAACCTTCGTGGAGGCGCCGGGCCAGCCGGCGCTGGCCTAACCGAGGGGCCGCGGTTCGGGGGGTTCGGGGGTTCGAGGGGTTCGGGGGCTCAAAGTGCTGTGCTAAGAACATATGTGGAACACCGTGGAACTTTGGTCGGCAGCAACTTCACGATATTTATTTGATGGAAAGTCATTTTACTCCGAACATCCCCACCCTCTCTTGGTCGAGATACTCTGGAGTTGGGCACTCCAGGGAGACTCTGGGGCTGGACACTCCGGAAACACTCTGGGACTGCCGGGACTCGGCACTCCAGGCCTGGGCTCTGGGGATGGGTTGGGCACTCCAGGGAGAATGGGCACTCCAGAGCTCCGGAGACAGAGGGAGACTCTGGGGCTGCACCGCACTCCGGAAACTGGGCCAGGGAGACTCTGGGGTTGGGCACTCCAGAAACACTCTAGAGTTGGGCACTCAAGGGACACTTCGGGGTTGGCACTCCAGGGATGAGCGCGAGGAGAAGAGTTCCGGGCGAGGAGAGAAGTTGAGTTTAAAATCCAACAACCCCACACCGAGGGTGGGGAAAAACATGTAGAGAGAATTAGCTGAGAAGTTATATGACATAGGCAACATAGGCTGGGCCAGTCTGAGGATGGGAGTTTCAGGTCTCTCCGTCGTGTACAGCTTGGAAGTCACCTGCGTCTCCAACGACGAAGCTTGCAGCGCCAGGATCGGGCGCTCACTCCTGGAAGCAGTTTCAATACGTGCTCGGGGACTTACAACTGTCAAGTGCTGCCGCAGAACTGTTTCGTGCTAAAACTCACCCACGTCATCCAGCAAAACACCCATACACTCCTCTCCGATGCCATTTTCAGCTGGTAGAGGAGCCTGCACGCAGCCGCCAAGCACCCAAGCTCGCCAGAGTTCAGATGCAGCACAGATTCAATCGAATCCGAAACTCATCCAATCTCAGAGTCTATGCCGACTTAACATGGAGCATCCTTGTGAGTCAACCTCACCTATTACATCCCCAAACAACCACCTGATCGTTCTGATCGAGGTTCGATGGCAGGCTGAGACACCAACTCATTTGCCTACTCCGGAAAGCCCACATTCGCCACTGGAAACGCCAAAAGCCTCAACGCTGCCCCGCGCTCGCCATTCATCACCTCGGCCACGTTCGGTGTCGAGCATTGATGAAGAAATGCTGGCACAGCCGGCGCCAGCCGACCAAAAACTGCTGACCAAAAGCAAACCAACCCTTTCCATCCTTGGCAAGAGCCTACAGGGAAGCCGGCATCGAAGTAACAGCAGGCCCTTGGGGATCGGATTGGGGAAACCTCTCTTTCCGACACAAGCTGGGTGAGAGGGCCGCATTGATCAGCGTGGCATTGCATTTGATGCCCAACGCCTCCGCTTCACGATTGACTTAGCTGGTTCTCTGGTACTGAAGACCTCACCCCCAAGATCCTTGCTGCCCTACCTGGAGGGCCGAGTCTCGGTGTAGCGAAATCAAGGAAGGGGGGCCTTGAGGATGGGTTCCAGTGTCTTGAAGTTGGCAATCTTCGCTTGGTGCGAATTCCTCAGCTCCAACACAAGGTCATCTCAATGGGGAGTGTTGTGCCTATTGTCTCAAATCTGAGAATCTCGGCTGCGGTAGTCGGGCGGTGGATTGTGAGTCCAAGACACTAGCACAAAGCCCGAAAACCCCCAAACCGATAACAACGATGCCCCACACAGAGGTCCCAAGGAATGGCAGCTCCCGTTTCCACTCGTCCACGTCCTCCTCCCGTCAACCAATATCGCACTCTCCCCGTGTGCACACCTCCCCCACGCCCTGCCTGTCAACCGGGTGAGGGTAGGTTCTCCCGAAAAGCCCGTGGGCATACCGACGGCTGCACAGCAACAACCGAAGCAGAAACGCAACACCGCAAGACACGAACCAAGTAGTACCAAAGGAGTACCAAAGATAGTTACGGTCATTGAGTTCTCACAGGCTTTCACAGCAGTTTCTCACAGCCAAAATAGAAGCAAACACCATTGAAATTGAAATTAGAGCCCTCGTCAACCACTGTTGGCTTTGTGCAAAATCCGAGGTTCTTGTTCTGGAACTGCTCCGCATCGGCCTGTAGAGAAAGAGCAGCTTGAGGCAAGCATCGGTCCACTGCTGCATCGCTAACGCAACGACGTCTTCCCTGTGCCAGGCCTGACCCTCTCTCCTTCTTGAGCATCCCCAAATATCTGTGTATCCCCGCACGTACCGTATCGTGTGTGTCTGCACCCGCTCTGGGGGGCTCAGTGGAGGAATGCTGCCCTGAGTGGACTCGAGACATTTTCTCAGAGCACTCAAAAAAACTCCTTGCAAACTTTCAAGATGCCAAGCATTTGCCCTTGGACACGTGGAAACTGGCCTGCCAGAACTTGTGCAAGATCTCACCGAAGAGGTAGCCGGAAGCGAAGTCCTGGAATGCTTGCAGAGGCGGCTTTGTGCCCGGCTTCGCAATCTCAAGGTCCTTGTGCCTTTGACGTGCTCATGACTCCAACTTGACCAAACACAACGAGGGGAGGTTCTACCGGTGTGGACTCTTGGGGCCCTTTACACAAGGCCTTCTCAAAGTTGGAGACGTTTGTTGACAGGCCGACCTTCACGCTTGGGCAGCTGGGGAGTGGGGAACTGCCAGGAACAGCTTAGACAACTCCTTCAACATCACTGGAGAGACGCTCACTGGAGAGCTTCCGTTGTCGCACTGGTCTGGGCACTCATTGCATCTCTCACTGCTCACAGCATGCAAAATTCTAACTACTGGTTCTGGAACTGTTGCAGCAGGACAAATTTGCAACTTGCGACCGGAAACCATTCAGGGGCGTGCCTCATTGTTCAGCCAGTTCTGAAGTAGTTCCGACATCAGGGGAAGAAGTGGCCTCAGCTCGACTCGAGGACTCCAAAACAAAATTCCACCCCCTGTAGACTTCTGTTCGACCCTTCGAGGCCCTGGCCCGGACGCTCTCCACGCCCCGCTCCTTCACCCCCATGGGGCCCCCCCTTTGGGGGTCCACTCTACGTCTGAGCCGCGATGCATTTCTTTGTATTTCGAAACGAATGCTCGCCAAGTCTCAGGCGAGGCCCGCAAGCCCCTTTCAGTCTCGATGCTTCAGCCGGCTCTAAGCTCAGCTCAGGACAGTCACATGGCATGCGAGCATCAACTAGAAGTGTTGTAGCTTCGGGGGCATTATCCCTTCTGTGCTCCAGCTTGAGGAATGAGCTTCTGACTAGAATCTATGCCCTCCCTGCGAGGCACGGCCCCCAACATGACCAAGCGCGCCACAGCACCTCAGAGCGTTGTTGTTGACCAATCTCCTCTTCTGTGAAACAGGGCCGGGGCAATTTCCGCGGCAGCCTTTGCTCTCGGTTGCTCAGACACCGTCTGAACTCTGCCTGATCTATTGTCGCACGCCATGCCAAACACTTGAGAGGTTGCAGCTGGTGCAAGGCCTGCATGGGGTAGCGACAATATCAGGAAGGTAGAGGTACCAGGATCGCATTCATAGCCATTGTCGATCTGTCATGCCAACTCTCCCCGGACATGTGGCACACATGACCCCCCAACCCTGCAGCCAAGCGAGCCGAAAGTTTCGGGACTGCAGCTAAAGAACGCAAAAGCTTTGCTGCGGGAAGGGCTGCACATGCGCTGCACATGCCCCCTCCCGCCCACAGCGTATGCACAGCGCACAGCCATGGTGAAAGACTTGAGATCTCTCGGGCCATCATTTTCGCACGGTGCTGCCGCCGTCGACATCCTTGCTGTGTGGTGTTGGTGCACAGCTGGTGGGTGCGTACACATGTGCTGTGAGGCGCACTGTGGAATTTCCCATATGCGAGGCGCGGCCCCAACATGATGAAGCACCTCAAAGTTTTCAATAATCTCCTACATGTTATACGGGGCCGCGGCCTTTCCACAGCAGCCTTCGCTCCCGGTTGCTCACATCTCAGAGATCTTCCAAGGCGAGCCGCTGCTTTGCGCCTGCCTTCTCGGGCCTCGACGTGAGGGCAAAACATGGCAAAACCAAAATCATTTTGCTTCGAACATCCCCTCGGTAGAGATACTCTGGAGTTGGGCACTTGTGGTTCAAGGGATTTCAAGGGTCTCCCTGTGCCGTATGAGGGCTCCGAGTGCTCCGGGAAGCTCCGGGAAGCGCTCAATGATCAAAAAGAGGAGGGTGATGAACTTGAGGGTGATGGATTGGGGAGAGAAGGGGGGCTTTACTTTGGGTTAACGGTGCAGGCAAATAAGTTGGCTGTTTGGCTTCTTGCAGATATTGAGCATGGCATTGGCGCAGGGAGGGAGCTCTCGCACGAACACCCCGAGTTCGAACCTGAAGTCTAAACCTCTGACCCTAGAGGCCCTAGAGGCCCTGCGCTGAAACTGCACAGAAAACCCGAATCCTTACTGGCCTCAAGTATGTCACCCCGGACCCCGGCCTCATCGATGGGTGTCGTAATTCGGGTCGTTCCAGTCCACGTACTTTCCCGGACCCAAGATTCCCCACCACGTGGTCCACACCCACTTTTGCCCTTTCATCGTGAACCTGTCGTGCTCCCCCTGTGCCTGCCAGGGACATCTGCGAGGGGTCTGTTGAGGATGTTGCGGAACCGACAGGTGGAGGCTTCAAACAACTGCCATAAGCTCCTACCTTGCGTCGCGCACGTGAGCCTTAAGCCCCCACTAGAATTTAAGATGCACACTTCTTCGCCTGTTCCCCTGCATGCTCGCTACATAAGCCTCTCCAACGAATCAGTGTCACCGCACAAAGAAATTGCGTGTGAAAACCGTTTGCGCGTCACGCCTCCCTGAAGTCCTCCAGGCAATCCTGCTTGACATCATGGGAGGCATCCCAGCACTGGTGAGCTTTCCTGTATCGCCAGTCGTTGCAAATCGCGCTGTGCGAGCGCCCGTGCCATGTATTCTGATAGATGTACTGCCAGCTCCACCACTCGCTGTAGCCTTTGTTCGTGCAATGCCAGTGCACGGGGTTCGTCAGATCATGTACAACCCAGTTCATTTCCAGCTTCACCCGGTAGTACTCGTGAGGGTCAAGCCCCACGGTGTCTGTCAAGGTCAGCTTGCCAATGAACGGATAATAACTGAGCTTACCCGCACTGAAGCAGTTGTTCCCCAAGCAGATCAGCTGCATTACTTGCTTGACGCCGGGTATGGCGACGCACACATTGAGGCCCACGTAAAGGCTGAATGTCGCCATGGCATCGATGGCGGAACCGCACACTCCTAGCGATGCACCGAGGGTCAGCTTGAGATCGAACATTGGGACCAGTGCCTTCTTGACGGTCATGCAGACTGTCTGGTCGGCAGTGATGCACGGGGCTGTTGCTTTCCGCATGGAGCCAATGCCGCTCCTGATATAACTGAAAACTGAGATTCCTGCGCCAAATGCTTCCTCGTCGTCTTTCGACTTCAGTTTCGACGTGTCTGGAGGAGGAAAGCTGAAACAGCTGCCCTGGATGCAAACTTTGGTGGACATTGGCGTCCCGCACCAGCCCACAGTCCACACCTTTCTCTGATCCTCGCCGCCGGCAAGCACCATGGCTGAGCTGTTAGAAACCTGATCCGCCCTGTGTTGACGCAGAGCCGCGTGGAGTTGCTTGTGAATATTGTCCGCGTGCTGCTCCAGGGCTGCATGGTGCTGGAGGTGGCATAGCACGGAGGGCTCCTGCAAATCGCAGAGGCACCGCTTGTAGCCCTTCAAGACCTCATGGTCGGGACCTTCGCACCTGGCATCCCGAACCCTGCGAAGCTCTGGGTGCAGGTCCAGGCGATGGAGCCGTGCCCTTTGACCACGGGTCAAACTCCCAGTCGCGACTTCGAATAGCTTCTGGTGGAAAGCCTGGCTCGCGCCGGAACTGGTGGAGCTCGAATCGCCCAGCTCCTGATGCGGACGCTCACGTTAGCATCTCTATGAGGTCTTATGTGTGGCAGCAAGCATCAGCAAGCATCAGGCATCAGCAAGCATCAGCTCTTTGCCCTCTTTTTGCTCCTGGAGGTGCTGCAAGAAGTGATGGCCAAGCTGATTTTCGCCAGTGTGTAAAGCCAAGACCTGCTTCGCGTGCGTCTCGATTTGATGCGACCTTTGCCGTGCTTACCACAGCTTCATGTTCTTGAAGCTCAGCTCATGCGCAACGAAGCTATGCCACTTGGCTTTGGCTGGTGAACCCCCCTACTCTATTCTCTCCCTTCTTCTGCCCAGCGGAGGGCCCCCCCCTAAAAGAAAAACCACGGCGCTGGCCCGCCGTCCTGTTCTGTGGTGAGAGGCGGCCCGCTGATTCTCTCTCTCTCTCCCTCTCTCTCTCTCTCTCTCTCTCTCTCTCTCTCTCTCTCTTCTCTCTCTTCTCTCTCTTCTCTCTCTTCTCTCTCTGCTCTCTCGCTGTCTTTCGAGGGCCCCCCACTACCGGCGCAACGTGCGCACCCCAGATGTTTCTGAGGATTCCAGATATTGGCGAGGGTACCCAGGACGTCCTGAAAGCACCCAAATAAGTAAGCATCCCGGCCATACCCCGCTGTCAGGACTTCCTCTGCTCCCAGGTGCCTGGTTGGGTATCATTGCGCCCTACATCTGCGGTGGCGAGGAAAAAGCGCGCACGGCCATCTGATCTGAGCAAAGTGTGTGCCGCACCCTTTAGCGACCTCACCCCGTACTTGATGGCTTGTGCGTCTTGAACTCGAGTTACTGTGGACGGTACATAATAGTGAATAAAATAATAGTACGTTTGTATTACTATTTTCATGTGTCTTATTGTTCACTTTATTACACTATTATTAATAGTATTGTTCCTATCATAATATTATTATATTCGTGCGTTTACACGGTTAATCATTTGTATCCAGGGGCGAACGTAATAAATACCAGGGTGAACGCTACAACCGCCGAAACACCCGGATGTTGGATTCACTCCGTTCATATTTTAATTGCAAAGAATTATAAACGAAGTACTAATGTGTTACCTTAATTTCATGCGTCCCGCGCTCTTCTTTTTATCTTATGCAAACAATTTACTGCATTGGTTTTTGTTTCGAGCTCTTAGCGCATTGTGGGTGTCCCTATCGCCTTCAATACCCGCAGGCCCAAATGCCATATCAGGCACTGGGCCATTGATATCTTGAAACGCCTCCGTTGACACTTCTTGCATCCGGGTCCACGAGAGTCATGAGAGTCTGTTTGGCCCGCATGTCGAAATTGGAAATTGGCTTGAAACCAAGCTGTGAGGCAAAAGAAGGCGCAGGAGCCTGTGGCAGCTCCTTCTTACAGAGCTCTTACCAGGAGACAGCCGGGAAATTGTACCGCAGCTCAAGCAGACATGAGAGGGAGTTCACAGTGTTGGCTCTTGCCATAGTACTGTATCTGATTTCTGGCTGGGGGCTGACTAGGTGTTGTGAGGATACGGCGGGGATTCTTCATAAGAATGCGAGCAATGAGGGGTAGAGGGGACGACACACTCCTGAGGCACGTGGCATGCAGCGACAGCGAGAGAGAGGGAAAGCGAGAGAGAGAGAGAGAGGGGTCGCTTGCGCCCCCGTCGGGGCGGCTCTCCCTTCGGAAAGGGCCTTGCGTGTGGAGAGAGAGAGAGAGACACCACCACTAGCATAGAAGTCCCCGGTACAAGCTGGGGGGCACCCTTGTGCCGGAAGGACTTCTAGGCCAGACGCCAGGGCAAATGCTGGGCTTGCATTGAAATCCGAAGGAGAGGGAGCTGGGCGGACTTCGAATTGAGGAAGGGGGAGTGGGCAGGGGCCTATTTGGGGGCACCGGGGGTTGCGTGACTTGTAACAATGGAAAGCGCTTGCACAAACGATGTACCGTTTAGAGCAATGGAAGGGGCTTGCATAAACGTTCCCACCCTAGAACGAACCAATTCCGGGCCATCCAGACAATTAGAGACACTTTTTGGGAATGCTCCTTTCCGGCGTAGTTATCTTACATTGCCCTGTGCGGGATTTTCTAGGGTGCGCACGGCAGGGAGGACTCTCTGCGGGATTTTTCGGTGCGGGCACTCGGGGAGGATACTCGGCGACTCGGCAAACCTAAGGGCAGGATTCTAGGGGGGGGGGGGGGGGCACTCTCTGCAGGATCCTCTGAGAGTGGGCACTCCAGACATCCCCCCAACACACCCTGGGTAGGGAAAACAAGGCCAGGACTGCGTCCCGTGCATCCTTGCAAAATTATAGAACGGTATGGTATGCGACCACCCTGCACGGGGCACTGCTGCAGGAACTTAGTGGTTGCTGCCCGACAGGAGTTGATGTCCACCCCTGGTTCTTTTTGGCTCCATGGTCTGTGAATTGCAGGCGACATCCAATCTGCGGAATCCCCTGACGCTGGAAGCACTGGCTGCCAGTTTGTGTTAAGGTACTCATATGTACTCTCATGAATCCTAAACTTTGTTTCGCGCCGACCTGCTTTAGTGCATGGCAGAAGTCCGTGCTGTGTGTCCGGTTCCCGTACGTCTGCCACACGTGTCCCGTCCGCGCACATATCTCTCGGACATGGACAACCAGGATCTGCACACGCTCGCCTTTGTATATCACCAGCTTATACCAGCTTCGGGATCTTTGGCGTGCGCATCAGCCTGCCCCCCCATCTTCCGTACCTCTCCCATACGTCCCCGCTCGGGTACACACATCTTGCAGATAGGGACCAGCCAGGATCAGACAATGATCAGACAGGATCGTGAACACAGGACACTCACCTTCAGCACATTTAACGGGACTCTTTCAGCAGTGCGCACCTCAGCGGGAGCGCACCTTGATTCCCCACCCGGCGTGTACGAGGCCGTCTGAGGGAGCACAGTCTCAGTCTCTGCCCAAAGCGATTTCCCGATAGCTTGCATTGCCTTTTGTTGCTTTACCGTTCTTTTGCTGGGGAGAAAATTTACTCGCGCCGCAGAAAATTTACTCACAACAATGACCTGAAAATCATTGCAAAACCTACCATGAAAACCAAGCAGTATCGAGACAAGACAATGAACATACTCGAAAATCGAGAAGAAACATTGCAAGATGAACGGGCTACATTTCCACAACAGCAAGCCCAGACAAGCGATGTTCCGTAGCGACGATGAGGTGGGTGGATTGGAAAAAGCTGTGGTATGTACATGTTTGTGGTGCATGGTTGGAGATGCCTTGAGGGAAGTGCAACTTTCTTGAACCTGCCATCCTTCGCGACAGTAAGAAATGGTTTCAGCTGGCTGGACAAACAAACACATCATATTTTCAACATAAACAGACATTTATATACATGCATAGAACATACGTGCATATATATATATGTATATATCTATATACATATACATGTCGTCATAAATGGGGCTTAGGGGTTTGGGGGGGCATGAAGCCCATGAAGTCTGTCATCTCCACAGAAATATGTTTAGTTTTCTGGGCCTACGCAAGCTTCTCAAAGAAGACCATGGAACATACAGACGCAAACAAGAAACGCTGATGCAGCGGTTCAACCACAGAGAACTCGACTTGAACGCACAACTCTCTGAAGATATACGCGACGCTCCCGGATCACAGGTCCGCCCGCGTACAAGTCCTACCCCGCCAGTCTGCCCCCGCATGCTTACCAACAAGGAAACAAAGCTGTTCACGCACAAATCCTTCGAAGGGGGCAACTGCTGCGTGGCCACTACCAATACTACCAGTCCTTCCTTCGCAACCAACCATGTAACATCCTGACCCATCCCAGCTAGCGAACAGCTCTCTACAATCCATCCTGGTCCATCCGCACACACACACACAAAGCCTCACAAATCCGTGTACACGCAATTTCCTTCTCTGATCGAATCCAAAGCGAACCCTCATCATGAAACACAGGGCTAAGCTGCGGTGAGCGCGCCGACGAAGTGGTCCACGTCAACCGTCTCCTGTTTGCACTTCGCGGCCAAATACCTGGAGCAGACGATCCGCAATTTAGGATTGTCAGGTTTGGGGACTAGGCTCTTAGGGTTTTTGGGGATGCTTTGCCGTGCTTCGGGTGGCCCCCAGAGTCTGTTTGAGCTTAGGGCATGTTAGGGTTTACTCTAGGATTAGGGCCTTTGCTCCGGGCGTTAAAGGCTTCAGGGCTTCAGGACTGCTGAACCCTCAGAAGCCTAAACAACCCTGAACCCTCACAACCCTGAACCCTGAACCCTCAGGCCCAAACAACCCTCAACCCGAAACCCTCAATGCTAAACAGCCCTCAACTCGGGGTGTGGGGACAGGAGCTTGCATCGGTTTACTCATGGGCCAAACCGTGCCAAACCTCTAGTTGTCGTACCAGGTCATCCACACCACCCTCCTTGCCACGCTTTAAGCCCTGTCCCGAATGCTCCAGCCTCTCTTCTTTCTTCATGGTCAGCACCTCCGATTCGGTGTGGTAGCCTCGCACCATCTCGTTCTCCAGCATGCTGCCCTCATCCTCTGACAAAGCCTCTGCTTCGTCGTCGTCGTCGCACTCATGCGCGACCTGTCCCGCGGGAGAAAAAAAGAATGCAGAATGCCTTCCTTCTGATGTGCAAACTTGAAGCTCATGAGCGCAGGTCGACTGGCACGTTGATGCGTGGACACTCGAGCCTTCTCCAGACTCTGCCTTGGCGGAACCCAGATACCCTCAAAACTGTGACGTCCCAATCCTCTCTCGAACAGTCCAACTTCCCTGCCGGCTGCTGTCAGAACGCATGCGGTCATACAGCGAGATTAGAGTACCGACAACTACTCGATTTGTTAGGGTTGTGCAAGTTAAGTTACCCGCATACTGACGACAGTTGGCGAGAAGAACGCATGGTGTGCTCTCCAAGCGTCTTGAAGTTCTCGATGGCGTCGGAAGAAAGTTCCATGGCAGACAGCACGTTTGAGACATCTTTGTCCAGCTCATCCTCCCGCGGCAAGCCAAACAAGCCAAACAAGCAGCCATGCTTCCACGCTGGCCTTTAATCTGTGTGCGACATACTACAGCTGTCACTGTTGGCAACAAAACAGTCTGAAGTCTGAAGTCCAATCTCTTCCCCAGACATCAAACCGGAAAATTGCCTCAAAGCAGACGGTGTGCATGCCGGTAGGTCTACGAGGCTTGAGGCAATTCAATCAGACGCCATAGAAGCACATAAGCCTCCATACACGAAAAACGAGGGGGCCAAAGGAAAGGACAAGCCAGGACCAGCTATCGAACCAGCACGGACCTGATGGACACTTTCATGAGAGCACCAACAATCCGCCGAGGCCCCAGGCCGTCGGAGATCACAGGAGTCTAGGGAAACTGGGGTACCACCCTCCTGATCCTCCCGCTGAGGCTGCTGAGGCCCCACATAATTTTGAAGGTTCGCCAGGACCAGGGGCAGTTCGTTGAGGGCCGACTTAAACTTCCCCCCCCCCCCTCGCTCCCCTGCGCCTTCTTGATTCTTCCACCCCACCTCATTTTAACCTCGCCCCAACTCCTTATTCCCGTATCTCTCCGTTTTACCTTCCCGCCCTTTGGCCAATGGGTTTCCGTGCCGACGATGGCGCCATGGTCCAGCTGGCGGTACCTTCGGTTTCCGGAGAAGCCTTCTGGCTATGGTGTTCTGGCCAGCGTAGGAAAAGTGTTGATGTTCGGATTCCGTCGTGAGGCGAATGAAAACAAACGCTCTTGGCCGCAAAAGGCTCCAAAGTGTACAGTTTGCAAGATTGACTGCTGATAGAGTCGCCACCACAACTGCCTAAAGTGTCCACGCTCAGTCAGTCTGTGTGTGTGTGTGTAAAATGCGTACCAAGACCATGGTCCTTGAAGTCAAAACGACCCAAAAAAGTCATTCTGCCAGGGTCGTACAGCGCATGTAAAAAGTGCTATAGTCCTGAGTTACAGCGTGTGCTGCTTGCGGCGCTTTGCATCTCTGGATGGTCACTCCACTGCATGTGGATGACGGCGATGCGCTCAGCCGTAGTTCATTTTCCCGAATTGCATTACAGGTATGCTCCGCGCTGCAGCACATGTGCCAAGCTTCGGGCAACGGTCCTGGGTAATGGAATCGGAAGGCTAAGTTTTCTGGACCAAAGTTATGAATGTCCGAATGGATTTTTCTTCTTCTCGGCAAAACATTCGAGGTTGCCCAACCATCGTATGAGAACGAAGCCTGTTGCAGCCGGCGTAGTTGGCGGCAAACCACGTGCTGGCCTTCGCGGAATGTGCGTAAACCTTTGAAGGTTGGCGTGCTGGCTGCTCGTTTTACCCGTGAGCTGGTCTGCCCAAGCCGGTCTTTTTCTTTGGAAGGTGCTGGGAGTGCATGGCAAGCTTCCTTCTCGCGCAGACTGAATGTTGCTGGGAGTGACCCCTTGCATGTCCCTAGCATGACACATACACACACAAGAGAGCACGCACATGCATGCATAAACAGACGCGCACGATGAAACAAAGCGAGCTGGCTGGGCCTTAAAGCCTCAAGCCTTCAAACACTCTTAAGCCGTATGCGGAAGCGGAGCCGAAGCGGAGCCGAAGTGGAGCTTAAGTGCAGGGCCGCTCCTGGACTTGCTTCACCGCAACTTGTCTGCCAGACTGCTTTTGCATCTCACTCACCTGACACGCGCTGGCACACCCTACAGATTTGCCTCCCCGATCTGTCAGTATCTCACACTGTCACACTCTCACACATTTTCTCACGATCTCTCTTAATCTCTGACTCTCTCGCTCTCACACTCTTCTCACACTCTTCTCACACTCTTCTCACACTCTTCTCACACTCTTCTCACGCTCTTCTCACACTCTTCACACTCTTCTCACACTCTTCTCACACTCTTCTCACACTGTTCTCACTCTTCTCACACACCACACTCTCTCCCGCCCTCACTCTGACTGTAGTTACACGTCCATGTCTTGGTCATCGCGCTGCCTCATGGTCTTGGCTACTCAGCTCGGCCAACTTATCGAGCTCCGTCGCGAGCTCCGCATTCATCAATTGCTTCAGTTCGTCCGCTTTCTGGATGTCACCAGCATCCTCTGCCTGCAAACAGTCGTGAGGAATGGAACATAAATGAGCCTTAAGGACTGCCTTTTCCCATGTTTGGGCTGGCAGTTTTTCAGGCTTCGGATCAGGAATGTGGCAATGATTCTGAAAGCATGTAAGGCGAACAGGCAACCTCGGGGCAGTCGTTCTGTCCCTTCTTTACGCTGTGCGCAATACCCACCATGGCGCCATGGGATGGCTTGGGTTCTTTAGAGAGGCTGCTGGAACTCCTGAGACCTTCCAGGATTCCGAAGAAAAGGCAGAACACAAGAACTGCCTGCGAGCAGATCCCCAAAGACCCCCGGTGCGGCCTCCTTGCTCATCGCCGCCAGACAATCCAAGGTCTGACTGGCTTTGCCGATCTTATTGTTGAAGTCTTCCACTGACAAGTCCTTCAGCGGAACCTTCGGGCAGAAGCATCAGATATTGTCAACACCTCGCAATCCATTCTAAAGCCTGACCTCAGAGCTCTCTAACCTTAGGCTCAGAAGCCTCAAATTTTAACTCAGAATTCTCGGGGCCTTTGGCTGGGTCGAGGTCGGCTGGGTCGTGGAGGGAGTCGGGCAGATGTCCGGGCACCACTCAGCAAAGGTCTTCGTGTTGAACTTCTCATTGAGTGGATGGTTTGCGCCAGGACACAAGTCTTGCCAAGTTTCGTTGCACTTCATCTGCAAGATTTCGATGATCTCTTTACAAGATAAGGCTGCCGCAGCCCCCCGATCAGTGCAGTATGCTTTTGCTCCTGAACGGTTGGCTTCAATTGCTTCATTTCCATGGACCTTGTAGCTCCGCACGGAACTAAGGCAAAGAGCTGCCGCTGCGAGTACGGCCAGCATGCTGCGAGACTTCGATTACCCTCAGAGCTGGCAGTGAACTCATAAAGGCTGCGGTTCAGAATGCAGATAAAATAGACAAGCATGGGCGCGTGACATATGCTTCTTGTGTTTCCAGCTCATGGTCTCCCATCAGCGAACTCCCTATTTCAGGACTTTCCATCCCCTTGCTTGGCACTGTAAAGACCTGTAAAGCAACATGGAATGGGAGTCGAATCAATGCGAACGTAACTCGCACTGAAGTAAACGCAAGCAAAGGGTTAGAGGTTGTCGAAGATGAATGAAGCTATTCCAAGCGATCAACACATCCCCGCACCACTCACTCGAGTCTTTCTCTCAGACTTCGTTCCTCACGATCTCTGCCGTCCCCATCGGGGCGGAGCGTGACTAGAAAGCCAGATGGAAATAGGGGAAGCGCAGCTGTACGCCAGACGCCACTGAGGGCCGGCAGATGCCCACGTTCGGAGTCGATTCAGTCGATGGCAGGAGGCAATTCAAGCTAGTACGCCAGTACGCCACGACTGCCACGAACTGCCAGATCCTCGTGAGAGGCGCTGCTTGCTCTCGTCGAAAGGCTTTCCGAGGCACTGGCGAAGGACTCGAAGCACTGGTGGATCATCCACTCACATAAGACGGCGCAACGTGGATGCTCAGGATACCAGCCGGTCAGAGTGGTGTGCGAACCTGTGTGTCTGTGTGTCTCTGTGCCTGTGTGTCTGTGTGTCTGTGTGTCTGTGTGTCTGTGTGTCTGCGTGTCTGTGTGTCTGTGAGTCTGTGTGTGGGTTGTGGGTTGTGGGTTGTGGGATGTGGGTCGTGGGTCGTGGGTCGTGGGTCGTGGGTCGTGGGGTCGTGGGGTCGTGGGGTCGTGAGGTCGTGAGGTCGTGGGGTCTGGGGTGAGTGCGCGCCACCACCCTCACCCCCCCCCTTTATTTGTCTCCTTCCACTTCTTTCGTCAAAATCTTTAAAAGGTTTCCGCACCCACCCCCAACCGTCATCAGCCCTCCGTGCCCTACAGTACCCCGCCGCTGCCCCCTATATACCTCCTTACCCCCCTACCCTCTACCCCCTACCCTGACCTGCGCAACAGTTCTTCCGTGTAGCAGCACATGGGACGCGTGCAAGGATGACCGGACTGCATTTCCCATGCTGGATTCGCCACCTTTGACATATTCCTCTGCCTCCTCCTGTGAGCGGTCTCCCCGACGTGGCGTCGGCATGGCTCTTCGTTGACCGGGCCAATCTGGACGAGAGCTCCGAAGTAAGCTTGCTGGCGAGCACTGAGAATGCTTCTCCAGCTTGCTGCTATTCTCTTGGACAGATCGATGAAGAAGTCCTGGGAGCGCATGGGGAGGACCAGCACCGTGCACCACCAACGAAGCCGAGGACGACGAAGACGATGATTGGGGGTGAGTTTGGCCTGCAGGACGAGCTCGGCGAAAAAGACCATGGTGACATGAGTGTTGCCTACATGACGGCAAAGGCGTGTTACCGGGATACTCCCCAGGGCCAGACGCGTTGATGTGGAAGCTGTACGCCGGCAAGAGCCATCGCGTAGCATGCCCAGACACACAAACGCCAGCTGCCCGACGAACAACGAACCAGAACGACTCCGGAAAAAGGATGCCCGGTCCCACAAAATCAACGTGACGAGAAGTCTTCGAGCTGGGGACGGCTCTCAGGGACCGCTCCTGGCGGTGTGCGTGTGCGTGTGCGTGTGCCTGTGCCTGTGCGTGTGCGTGTGCGTGTGGGTGTGGGTGTGGGTGTGGGTGTGGGTGTGGGTGTGGGTGTGGGGGTGGGGGTGGGGGTGGGGGACTGTGGAAACGCTTTGTGTGTCTTGGCTAAGCGGAGGCGGTGACGAGAACGCGAAAACGCGAAAAACGCGAAAAACGCGAAAACCGCGAAAACCGCGAAAAACGCGAAAAACGCGAAAAGCGCGAAAAGCGCGAAAACCGCGAAAAGCGCGAAAAACGCGAAAACCGCGAAAAACGCGAAAAACGCGAAAAGCGCGAAAACCGCGAAAAACGCGAAAAGCGCGAAAAAACGCGAAAAACATACGCGCAAAATGCGAAAACGGTAAAAACGCGCAAACGCGACAAACGGGAAAATACCCAACACACGCGAAAGACGCCAAAAAAGTGCGAAAAACGCGAAAACGGAAACAAGGACAGAACACGTCCCTAAAGTCCAAACCCTACAAGCCCTAAACTTACCCGAAACCGCCCCAAATAAACATGCTTCAAACCCTGAATGTGTCGTCAGAGTGGCCCGCGCGTAGCTCCAGGGGGGTATAGGGTTCAGGGTTTAGAGTTTCGACTTGGGGGTTGGGGATGGTTCAGGCGTTTAGGGTGGATTCTTAAGTATTGGAGTGGGTGCGGGGGGGTTATAGGGCTGAGGTTTTAAATTTTAAGGTTTCAGGGCTTAGGTCTGGGTTCGTTTGCTCCTTATCTCTCTGTCTGCCTCTCGGCCCTTCTCTCCTCTCTGTGTCTGTGTTCTCTAACACACCCACACACCCACACACGTATATACATATATCTATATATATATGTATATATATGTATATATATGTATATATGTATATATGTATATATGTATATATGTATATATGTATAATATATGTATAGTATATGTATAATATGTGTATATGTATATATGTATATATGTATATATGTATATATGTATATATGTATATATGTATATATGTATATATGTATATATGTATATATGTATATATGTATATATGTATATATGTATAATATATGTATAGTATATGTATAAATATGTGTATATGTATATATGTATATATGTATATATGTATATGTATATATGTATATATATATATATGTATGTATACATGTATATATGTATAATATAGTATATGTGTAATATATATGTATATATGTATATATATATGTATATATGTATGTATATATGTATATATATGTATATATATATGTATATATATAATATATGTATATATGTATATATGTATATATGTATATATGTATATATGTATATATGTATATATGTATATATGTATATATGTATATATGTATATATGTATATATGTATATATGTATATATGTATATATGTATATATGTATAATATATGTATAGTATATGTATAATATGTGTATAATATCTGTATATATGTATATATGTATATATGTATATATGTATATATGTATATATGTATATATGTATATATGTATATATGTATATATGTATAAGGGATTCATGTGGTAGTGCATGCAAACAAAGTCCTCGTATGATGCTGAGCTCCTAACTGGTGAAGCTCTTTACACAGGGTTTTCTGGTTTGGGTTAAGGGTTTATGGGGTAGGGCTTAGGGCGGTTTATGGGCTAGAGCTTGGGGCCTTGGATTTAGAGTTTGGGCCATCCTTGAGACAAACCCAGACACCCAAGCTCTTTTATGTTGACGAAACATCCCTGTACAAAATCCCAAGCGCAGCAACCCAGCCTGGCAGACTTGCAACAGGCCGTCACAGTCCACGGCGTCGCTCTCATCCACCACTTCCGGCAGTCTTGAGAAGAGACTCGTGCCGAGGGCTCGAACAGGAAAAACGGGAAAACGCGAAAAATGCGAAAAACACGAAAAACGCGAAAAGCGCGAAAAGCGCGGAAAACGCGAAAAGCGCGAAAAACGCGAAAAACGCGAAAAGCGCGAAAAACGCGAAAAACGCGAAAAGCACGAAAAGCGCGAAAAGCGCGAAAAACGCGAAAAGCGCGAAAAGCGCGCAAAACGCGAAAATGGCGACAAGCACGAACCTACATGCATGTTCTTTTTGGTTTTTGCGTTTTTCTCGCTTTTCGGGTTTTTATCGTTTTTTGTGTTTTTCTTGGTTTTTGACGAGCTTTTCTTGTTTTTCGACTTTTTGCGCTTTTCTTGTTTTTTGCGCTTTTCGACTTTTTGCCCATCTCCACGCAAACTCCGATACGGTACGACGCGCGAAATGTTTCCTTAGGGTGGGGGTGGGGGTGGGGGGGTGGGGGTGGGGGTGGGGGGGGGGTGGGGGTGGGGGTGGGGGGGTGGGGGGGGGGTGGGGGGGGGGTGGGGGTGGGGGGGGTGGGGGTGGGGGTGGGTGGGTGGGGGTGGGTGCGTGCGTGCGGGGGGGTGCGTGCAGGTGTGCAGGTGTGCGGGTGTGCGGGTGTGCGGGTGTGCGGGTGTGCGGGTGTGCAGGTGTGCGGGTGTGCAGGTCTGCGGGTGTGCGGGGTGTGCGGGGTGTGCGGGGTGTGCGGGGTGTGCGGGGTGTGCGGGTGTGCGGGTGTGCGGGTGTGCGGGGTGTGCGGGTGTGCGGGGTGTGCGGGGTGTGCGGGGTGTGCAGGGTGTGCGGGGTGTGCGGTGTGTTTGTGTGTTTGTGTGTTTGTGTGTTTGTGTGTTTGTGTGTTTGTGTGTTTGTGTGTTTGTGTGTTTGTGTGTTTGTGTGTTTGTGTGTTTGTGTGTTTGTGTGTTTGTGTGTTTGTGTGTTTGTGACTTTGCACATTTGTAGGTTTGTGCGTCTGTGCGTTTGTGCGTTTGTCCGTTTGTGCGTTGTACGTTTGTGCCTGTGTGCCTTTGTGGGTTTGTGTGTGTGTGGTGTCCGTTTGTCCGTTTGTGCATTTGTGTGCTTATGTGTCTGTGTGTGCGTGTGTTTGTGTGTGAGTGTGTGTCTGTGGAGTGTGTATGTGTGTGTGTGTGTGTGTGTGTGTGTCTGTCTGTCTGTCTCCGTGTGTATATGTGTGTGTGTGTGTGTGTGTGTGTGTGTGTCTGTGCGTCTGTGTGTCTGTGTGTCTCTGTGTCTGTGTGTTTGTGTGTTTGTGTGTTTGTGTGCTTGTGTGGTTGTGTGTTTGTGTGTGTGTTTGTGTTTGCATGTGCTTGTGTGTTTGTGTGTTTGTGACTTGTGTGTTTGTTTGTGTGCTTGTGTGTTTGTGTGTTTGTCTGTTTGTGTTTTTGTGTGTTTGTGTGTTTGTGTGTTTGCGTGTGTTCGCGTGTGTTCGCGTGTGTTCGCGTGTGTTCGCGTGTGTTCGCGTGTGTTCGCGTGTGTTCGCGTGTGTTCGTGTGTGTTCGCGTGTGTTCGCGTGTGTTCGCGTGTGTTCGCGTGTGTTCGCGTGTGTTCGCGTGTGTTCGCGTGTGTTCGCGTGTGTTCGCGTGTGTTCGCGTGTGTTCGCGTGTGTTCGCGTGTGTTCGCGTGTGTTGCATGTGTTCGCGTGTGTTGGCGTGTGTTTGCGTGTGTTTGCGTGTGTTTGCGTGTGTTTGCGTGTGTTTGCGTGTGTTTGCGTGTGTTTGCGTGTGTTTGCGTGTGTTTGCGTGCGTTTGCGTGTGTGCGTGCGTGCGTGTGTTTGCGTGTGTTTGCGTGTGCGTTTGCATGTGTGCGTGTTGCGTGTGTGTGCGTGTGCGTGTGTTGCGTGTGTGTGCGTGTGCGTGTGCGTGTGTGTGAGCGTGCGCATGTCCATATCCATCTGCGTGTGCGTTTGCGTGTGCGTGTGCGCGTGCGCGTGCGCGTGGGCGTCTACATTTGCGTGTGCGTGTGCGTGTGCGTGTGCGTGTGCGTGTGCGTGTGCGTGTGCGTGTGCGTGTGCGTGTGCGTGTGCGTGTGTGTGTGGGTGTGGGTGTGTGTGTGTGTGTGTGTGTGTGTGTGTGTGTGTGTGTGTGTGTGTGTGTGTGTGTGTGTGTGTGTGTGTGTGTGTGGGTGTGCGCGCGCGCATGCGTGTGCGCGTGCTGTGCGCGTGCGTGTGCGAGCGCAAGCGGTGCTGCGCAGCGTGTGCGTGTGCGCGTGCCGTGTGCGCGTGCGCGTGTGCGCGTGCGCGTGTGCGCGTGCGCGTGTGCGCGTGCGCGTGTGCGCGTGCGCGTGTGCGCGTGCGCGTGTGCGCGTGCGCGTGTGCGCGTGCGCGTTTGCAATATGTACCGCAGTCTCCAGTCGCAACTTTCCGGGCGATTCGCACACAGACACGCACCCCTCCCCCTCGTGCACTCAAGCATCTTGATTAAGATGCTCTCTGCGATGCCAAGTACAGATATAGAGTGAGTGAGCGAGCGTGCACAGAATCACATGAGCGTTACACGCCCCTACCGCTATATTGCATGCCGTTTTTATCGGAGCCTCGACTCCTAGGCCCTCAACTCTCTTCGCACTTTACACTGACAGCTCGCCCCCAACGATGCTCCAGAGCTCCGGCAAAGCAATGCTGGGAGTACCTGAAGTCCCAGTATCCCGGTTCGTGTGTTAGCTATGAGTTCAGGGTATGGAGACGCTTTTGGGATTGCGGCCAAAGAAGGCAAACGTTTTCGCTTTGAAGTCTCGAAGTTGGGACGGTGAAGATTCATGGGTTTAGCTGAGTCTAGTCTAGCTGGCAGAGGGCATAGGCAGGTTGCCTATGCCCTCTTCTACACGAAGCGTGATCCTCCCGTGAGCACAGAGACGCAGAATGACGCACAGATTGAACTGAAGGAGCCATCATTTTTGCACAGCGCTGCCGAAGTGCTGCCGACCTCCTTGCCATGTAGTGTTGGCACACGGCTTTGTGCTTTGAGGCGCACTATGGTATGGTGCCGAACGCCAGCATCATGAACATGCCGGGCGTCGCGACAGGGACAACACCAAACATTTTGCGCAAGTCACCACAGCGGACTATGATGGACAAAACGGTTGCTTATGTTGCTTACAACCCAAGGTTTCCCGTCGCTTCCCGGCCAACGACGGCCTCACAGCTGCCACTCCCACTCGCCGATAGTTTTCCACTTGTACCGATACGAGCACCACTTCCACCAGCAGTCGTAGGCCTCGTGGTACATGTCCTCAACCTTCACCTTCAGCGATTGGCCGTTTGTGCCTCTATACTCGTTGAACTCCGCGAGGCATGACGTCTCCGCGGCGTGGACCTGGCACTGTGCGGCATTGGGCAGCCTCTGACAGGCTCCAGCATGGCCATACTTTGTCAGGTACCAGTAGTAGGACCACCTGTCCCACCAACGACCACCCTGAAGGTTGCAGTACTCTGTGACAGGTTTAGTGAGCTCGTGCACCGCAAAGTTGAAGTTAATGGTCGTCTTGGATTCGCCGGTAATCCAGTACTCGCCCCAGATGCTGGTATCTCCGACGACCAGCTTGCCAATGAAGGGATAGTACTTGGTGCTTGCCAAGGTCCAGCAATCCTGGTCGAGGAGTGCCAAAAGGTGCGAGAGACCTGGAATACCCATGCATAAGTTCAGACTGATGCCGATGTTGAAGGTACTCATGATCGCAATGACCCCGCCGCAATTTTGAATCGCCGCCCCGAAGTTGAACCTGGGCTGCTGACCAACTCTTTCAACAGGAACCCTTCTGCTACGCATTCGGGAGAAGGTTACAGCATGTTAAAACCACTCTTCGCACAGTTGACAAGGGACTTCAGCTTCAGAGGGTCACCTGGCTGCAAGCCAAGACAGAAGGTCGCCGTTGCGGAAATGCAAGGTACCTTGGAGGCACTTCAATTTTGGGCGGTTTTGTTCGCACGGGAATTCTCTCTTAGGTTTGGGACGCTACCTTGGAAGCCAGGTGACGGGTTTTCGGCCGTGGTTGTTGACCAGGTTCCTGAACCAGAGGAACACGCCCGTTCCGCTCTGGGCCTCCTTGACCCAACCGTTCTTGCTGTCATATGCTGGAAGAGGATAGGTGAAGCAGTTGTCGCCAACACAGAAGGTTCCAGAGACGAAGCCGCTTGTGCAAGGCGCGAACCAAGCACCCTTCGCCAAATGATGCGTGCCATTCACGGACATGTTGAATGCCAAGTCAGAGTCCGCCTGCGTGACGAGCTCGTTGTTCTGGTGGTCCCTGGCGACAACGGCAGTCTGCTTCTTCTCCTCCTTCTGCCTGGCTAAAGCTACGCCTCTGCTGAGCTTCTGGCTCATGTGCTTCGAGTTGTCCTTCAAGGCCTGCAAATGATGCAGCTGGCACACCATCACGGACTCCACTGCATCGCAGATGCACTGCTTGTAGTCCTTCAGGATGTCGGCGCTCTTCGTTCGCTCGTCCACACCGCAACGCACGGAGGTCCGCTTTTGCTGCCAGTGTGGGTGCTGGTCCAAGTGCTGAAGGCGCGCACGCTGGCCCTGCGTCAGGTTGCCTCTGGCGATCTCTGCGAAGTCCTCGTAGAAGTCAGCAAGCTCCGGATGGGAGTGGTCACCGCCAAGGGCGAGCTTGAGGTGACGCACAAAACGATGGCCCAGCTGGTTCTCCTGCAAATTCCGATCCCAACAGAACATTCCCAAGGCCAAAATTCTCAGTCAAATTCAAGCCTTTAGGGAGTCGCACAAGGAATTGCATCTCTGTCTCCTTCGTGTGGAGGGCAAGAACTTGCTTGGCTTGCTGATCCACCTTGTGAGACCTCGTTGCACCCATGCACAGTGGGAAGTAGAATCGTTGTCGTTTGTTGCGCCGTCCCTTCTTAACAAAGGAACGCAAAGACACAGTCGCAAGACAAAAAAGTGGCTCCCCCCATGCTACGGATGCCTCTTCCCAAAAACTGTGAATCGCCTTTGACTTGAACGAAGGGGCAGATCGTCAGCCAATTGCTGGTGGGCTGTCTGGAGCAGAGAGCTTCCGCACTTTGCAGAGCCATACTTCACCTTCATAGTCTTGATGAAATAATCTACGTTAACCTTCTCCACACTGCATCGTTTGTCCAAATAGATTTCCTCGTGCTGAATCTGGGCCAACTCGCTCTCTGTCTTGTGCCCATCCTGCCTTGTTGGCTTTTGTGTAGTGAAAAATCAACAAAAAGCCATCGTTTTCGAAATCCGAGCAACGAGCTTGACTGGCTGACTGGCATGTCTTCTTAAATCTCCAAAAGCCCGCAAAATGCACAGCAATTTTATGGCTAAGATGCATGTGGTGGAGGAGGTCCGTTGAATCCTCGGCAATGGACTTTGCTTCCTCGCCATCGCCGCAAGAATTCGCCACCTCTTCCAAGGTGGCCGTGTACTCCTCGAGGGCTCCAAAAAAAAGGAAAGAGAATTGAAGGGGTTCATGACTACAGATCAAAACAGACTGTTCTTATTGGGCCGGAGCCAGCTACTCAACGATTCCAGGTGGGCCTAGCACTAGCGCACTAATTGTGGCGGGAGTGCAGCTTACCATCTGAGCTTGTGGGTGGTCACTTTAGTACTTGTAGTTATGATTAGTTATTGTCTTTCAATGGCAGCTTGGGCTCAACAGAGGGCCTTTCTTTCAACATGTCGCTTCCCTATTTCGCCTTCTGGACGGGTCGCCCGCGGTGCTCTACGGTGCTTTGCAGCAGATCGCGGACGGGCACGCCATGGGGGACGGGGGGCCCGAGAAGTGAAGACCGCGGAGAGCGGAGGGAGCGTCTTCACGCAAAACAGGGGGGAGGAGGGGGGCAAATTCCGCAATGCACTGCGCTTGCATTCTTCCACAAACTCTGCATACGAGCGCTACGTAAGTACAGAATGAGTGACTTGAGTGGTGCATTCAGATCACGCACTTATTGCTTCTGCCTTTTGGGCTCCTTTACGGTCTCGTCGGAGATTTCCATTGCCGACAGGACCTCTTCCGTCTCGCTCGCGAATTGCTCCTTCACCTCTGTTACTGCAACCTCTTGAGCAGCGAGAAGATTGCCCTCGATCGACTCTTCATCGTCCGGGCTCAGAATCCTCAAAGCAACAGGAGAAGCATGAAGAACAACTGACATTTCTTGACACCGGAACGTACAACACTCCGCCGAGTCAAGAAAAGCACAAGAGCACAAGCAGTAGCGGATCGCCGAGCATCGCAATCTTCTTGACATCAACTGCGACCTCTCCGGCCATGAGCTTCCTCAAACGCTTCGCGGCGGCGTGGTCCTCCGCCTCTTCAGCCTGCGGCTTCGAAAAAGAGCTTCCAACAGAGCAAATCGGAGCAAATGCGGAAAAATCTGGAGTCGTCCCCTCGTTTGACTCGAACGCACACCAACACGGCTTGAAGTGTCCCCCCTTAGGAGTTTTCTCTCGCGTCCCCCATCTCTCCGAATCTCTCCTTCTCGATCATGTCGTCGAAGCATTCCATGTGGGACTTGGCCGTGGCAAGGCGTGGGTCGTCGTTGTCCAGCTCGGAAAGAGCGACCTCTCAAGGGGAACGTCTAGAAAAGAGGGAATCACCACAAATAACACCGACGGATTCCGTTCTAGGACTTGAGGTCGCGTCTCGCTGTCTCGCTCTATTCTGCTTCTGCTCAGCGGAGAGTTCGCCCCTCTCGCTCTGTCTCTTTCTTCTTATTCTTCTTCTTCTTCTTCTTCTTCTTCTTCTTCTTCTTCTTCTTCTTCTTCTTCTTCTTCTTCTTCTTCTTCTTCTTCTTCTTCTTCTCTTCTTCTTCTTCTTCTTCTTCCTCTTCTTCTCTCTTCTTCTT
>CAJNDS010002819.1:40000-83739 GCA_905221605.1 Symbiodinium natans | reverse complement strand
CGCTCTCTCGCTCTCTCTCCACCAACTTCTTCTTTTTCTTCTTCTTCTTCTTCTTCTTCTTCTTCTTCTTCTTCTTCTTCTTGTGCAGGGCATGAAGGCCAGGGAAGTGGCCATCGCGCACTGGGCGCGCCCGGATCGTCACTGAGAGTCGGCGTGAGACTGAGCGAACAACGGGGAAACGCACACTGACTTGGCACCCAAAGGGAGTCTTCCCCCCAATAAGCAGGCACGAATACCCGTAACCAAGGACCATGCAAGAAGGCATGTATTTCCCTTCTGGGTCAGGCAGGAAAAACGTGCATGTCAGGCATCCCCCCCCGCGAATTACACAAAAAAAATGTTTATGCCTTTCATTCCTGCCCGCCTATCTTAAACTCTCCGGATATGGGCCAAGCCGGCGTCAAAGGTTGTCGACACCTGACTTGTTCTGCATTGTGACGAGTGACATACATCGTGGGGTTTCCCCCTAAACCTCACAGCCGTTCTCCCCAACAACCATGGAGAGAAGTCTTTTTCTTTGCACAGCGAAGGAACCCACCAAGAGGGAAGGCTCCGGCCACGCTGGCCCGCCGGTCTGTCCGTGGTGAGAGCCGGGCGGCTCAAGACGCATTGGTCAGTTTGATTTAGGGCCCCCTTTGATGTTGATCTTTGTCTCTTTCTCGCTGTCTCTCGCTCGGCGAACAGTGTGCACATACATGAAGGAATGAGTACACCACTCCAAGCCCCGCCTTTTGGGTGCACAAGTCTTCACAAAGCACGGAGATCTTCGCATCGTTGAACTCGCTGCCGAGCGGATTCTCCAGCCCCGGGCACGCGCTCGACCAGGTTGTGTCGCACGTGACCTCTTGGAGGACGTCAGCACATTCTACTGGGCTCGACCGGGTGGGCTGCTGCTGGCAAAAGCTGGCCGTCTTTGCTTCATTGGAAAGAACCTTGTAGCCCAACAAGCATTCCGGGAACACGAGGAGAAGAACGCCCAAAACGACAGGCGCAGGCATAACTCGGTGCTCCCAAAACCTCGGGGATGCTGCTCGGACTGCGCAGAGAGAAGCAGAAGCACGAAAAGAATGACACAAAAGACAGACTTGAACAGAATGTTTCCAATTCACGTATGGGTGCTTCGAAGGGCACAAGGATGTTGGATGGAGGGGAGGTAGATAAAAAATTGAAACCGGCTTGGGCCCACAAGGATGCAGGCTTGATGCAGGTGGTCAGCATGGTCTCCCCGTTTTATAGACTTGCCATGCGAGCAGCCGGAAGCTTTGGCCTTTTGCCGCCCTTCGGCGGCCTCGTTTTTGGTTTCTTTACCCGATCGGACTGGCTTTCTAGCCTGGCCACCTGGCCTGCACAGCCAGCACGGAAACAGCACGGAAACAGCACAGCACTCCGCCATTTTTTTTTCGAGGTCCTGTCGGCCCTACGTCGACAGCGTGCCCTTCGAGCTCGCCGTCATCCCGGCCCGCCGCGGGTCCAGAAGGACGCACCTCAGGGTCTTTTGGGTCTTCTCGGTGTGGGCAAAGTTTGCGGCAAAGCTGTGAGGCGCCAATTCGAGCTTACACAAAATTCCACGAGATTCTTGTTCGAGTGCGGGCTCACAGCCCTCACAAACCTGTTTCAAAGGCTGCGGGGACCAGGACTTGAGGCGGCATCTCTAAGCCCAGACTCCCCAAGACGGCGAAAAATGCGAAGCAAGCCGCTGCTTCAACGCGCTTCCCAGGGCCTGGGGGGCAAGGCACTCAGGACAACTCAACATTCACTCAAAACCTTCCGCATCCTTTCACACTTCTCCACTTGTGGCTTTGACCCCTCCCGAACGGCTCTTTTCACTATTCGGGTCCCAGAGAAGCCCTCGGCCACTGCCTCCGCCGCGGCAAGCGCCACCTCTCGAGCGGACGCCGCCGTTGCTTCGGGCGCCTCGGCGCAGAGTCTTGCGAAGAGGGAAAGGGCTTTAGGGCGGGGCGGGGCAGTTGGGGCGAGGCCCTGCTCTCAGATGGAACTGTGCGAGCACGCGCGATCCCAGGCCAAACAGCGCAGTTCAGCACTTGAGGGAGCACCACGTCAGCACGAAGAGCCCCATTCTACGTTTCTCACGTCAGTGGGACGATGCAAAAGCCTCAAAAGGTGGGACCGAGCGCGATTTGGATAAGCGTGCACGAACCGGGGCCTAGTAGCGTCACAAGTCTTGCCATGATACTGCACACCCGCTGCACTCTGACTCTGGAGCGCCTGCAGCAGGTGCACGGTCATGAGCCCGTTCATGACCTTCCGAAGCACTGTCCAAATGACGCCCGATCACAGCTGTTCATCGTCAGAGCCGGACTTCTATACTCAATGCAAGCGGGCAATTAAGGCAATTACATAAATTGGGTTCCGCAGCTCGAAGGAGTGACCATTTGAAAGCACTCCCGCCAAGAGGAGTATGAGGTATGAGCGAGATCTTCGCAGAAGCTCTATTCTAAGGCGGAGTCGCGCGAAAAGCTTTCCGAGGCACTGGCGAAGGACTCGAAACAGTGGTGGATCATCCTCTCATGGACGGCTGCAGCATGATCGGAACGATCTTCGGACTTACGTCTATTTTTCTCATTTCTGGCTCTAGCAGGGGCACCATCCTGCAAGACCAAGCATAATCCATCTGATGCTTTCTGGCTCTGAACTTCACTTGGCAGGATCAACTGAAGGTGTTCCCGCCCCCCCAAACTCTTTAGTTTCGTTGCAACTCCTACCGGAAGATCAGGGCATCTTGGAAACACGCTGCATGCCGAGACTCTCCACGGACACATCGTCGACGAATTCTTCGTCTTTCGCATGCAGCCGCAGATCGCTGCCTTTGGCGCTATAGCGGCACGAGAACACTTTCCAGGCTGCATCAGCCCTTCTCATAACATCACATCGCTGCAGCAGTGGGAACAAATTCGGCGCTCATGACCCCGAGCATATCAATACTTATGTATCAATAGGGTATCCTCTGTCATCCGCCAAACATCCCAAACAAAACACCACGAAGTCTCAGCGGCAGAAGGAAGGCCGGTTTGAGAGGTCCATCACGCAGAGCACCTGGGATCTCGCTGCATCTCCACCACGTTACGAGGCATGCGCTTTGACGGATTTTTGAGAGTTCCAAACTCCAATAGAAACCGCTTCTTGCAACGCACGTTTCTTGCGTCACTCTGTAGACGCGGCAAATTCTTGGAGAATCTTGCACGCCCGTGGTTCCCAAGAGCCAGCCTGCGCAGCACCCTCGGCGCCTTCGGCCCACGCCATGCGTGTGCAGCCGGCCTCCAACGACCCACCAAATCTCGGAAACATGAGAGTTCATGAAAGCTTTCGGAACGAGGGAGATGCATCCGGCATAGGACGAAAGAGTCTCGGGCAAATGGAAACGCCTCAGACGCAATTGCCTGGCCTTATCGCCCAGCGCTTCAGCCAAGCCCTTGCCGACCTCCCAGAAGAACTGAATATAAAAAAAACCGAAAAAGACAACACAGGCCTCAAGGAATCACAGAAACCGGTTCACCTTTCTTAGCTGTCGGGTAAGTGGCCTCTGGCAGCTTCTACAGTACACCAGGCATCCAGAACCCTGCTACTGGTCCTTTCCGTTCCCTTATGCTGCCTCTCTTCCTTTGTGATGCCGACGGATACGGAGATGCTCCCCGAATGATTTTCACCCGACAATACAACCGCGCTGACGGCCTGCCCATCACTACCCCACAGCCTGCCCGCACCCCCTCGGATCTCGGCAGGCGACCGTGATCATCACGTCCTCAGTGCTGTGATGGTCATCGATCCAGGTGTCCCCTGAGCACGTGCAGCCCTGCACTGTGCCCGTCAGGGCTGAGGGGGGAAGTACGATGAGCACAGGCAACATCCATAATCCAACAGGAAGGGAGCCGTGGGCCTCGGCAGCAGGCGCGCAAGCCCACGCCAGCCGCAGCCCGTAACCGCCCGATCAGCACGTCGAGGAAGCGGAGCCCAGTGGCGAGCCTCAGATAATCTCCGTTACCCAATGTCGTCCAGAACCCACATCCACTCAGCAGCTCAGGTCCATGCTTTCGCCTAAGAGTGGCTATCCAAGTTCAAGCCTGCTTCTTGCGATGAGCAGCCCGTTGGCATCAGCTTCAGCAGCCGTGTCAAGATCAATTGAGACGTCAATGCTCGTCTCCTGCTCTTATGGCTTCACAGGATGGGCTTTGGAGGGTGTCTCCTCGCTATCAAACCTCTGCATTCTCAGTGGAAGGCTACGCAAGGACTTCGCAACTGCCTGTAGTCATCGCCACCCGCCGCAATGCCCGAATGTGCCCATCTCTGCCCCCCCGAACACCAGCAGAGATCTTGGGCACTGCCAAAAGCTTGCCCAGATGCTGCTCTAGGTCCTCCCCTTCGTTTCCGCGCCTTGGTGCTGCGCTGCTTCCCGCCACGCCTTGGCTTTGCCGCCGAGGCGAAGGCGAAGGCTCCTTCGGAAGCGCCGCTGAAGGCGTCGAGGGCGCTGCGAAGGCACCGCGCCAGGCTCTTGAAGGTGGCCTCGCCCAGCACTGACCACCCAAAGCAAAGAGCAAACTCAATGCAGTTTAGGGCTTGTGGGACGCAGGGCTTGTAGGGTGTCCGCGGCATCATGCTGACACTTAGCTTCAAGCTGATTCTCTGGAAAGACCTCCAACTGCGCTACTGACTACTGGTACGGAAAGGTACCAAAATTCTTAGTCAAGCTTGCACACTGCCATCCTCAACATGAGATCGTCAAGCCTCGACTATGTGATGGGCGTTGTCGCCACGGACCTTGCGGACCTTTCGCTCGAAAGCAGAGAAACAGCAAAGTGGTGTAAATTGCGGTAAAGATTTGAGGCGTCAGCGCTTCAGACTATTATCAATTAGGAAAGCTCTGGATACTTAAGGCCGACCTGTTGCTCGATGCATCGCTCGAGATGGGGCTGTCTGACATCACGCAATCCATCTTAAAGTTCCTGTTACGAGGGCCCCAACTGTAAAGAGCTGGTGCCCTCACATTGCCTCTTGGCAGCTGCCTGCATCTGATTAATGCAAACCGAGTCCGAGAAAGCACATGTCATTGAGCCCCAACTCTCTACAAAAGGCCTGAGAGCTTCATCTACTTGTCCCGAGCAGGCATCAGAAAGCACCGGCACCCGTCGCACCTTGAGCGACGCGCCTAAAGCCTCGGCAAAGGCATGCAGAAAGACCTCTGTCAGCTCGGTACCTGCAGGGACATTCCAGAATAGCTCTTGTCGGGGGCTTTGGAAGGGGTAGCATGTAGAAGATGGGTGGCGTTCAACGGGGAGTCAGCTAACCTCCGGCCCCGAACTGCACCCCATAAACCTCACACAGGAGAGGACTCTACCATCTCATGCTGGACGTTGGCGGGTCTGAGGGCACGAAAGGAGCCAATCTGTCGGCGGCCACCACGTGGAAAGCAGCCTGGGAGGGGGGGGGGGCCTTCACCGTCGAACCGATCTGAGGATGGAAAGCAGAGCTGAGGTTGGGGAAGCCTTTTTTTTACTCGCCCCCACCCCCCGGCCCCCCTCAAAGAAGAAAAAACCTACATGGGGAAGCTTCCGGGTTGTTTGTTCCTTACGCCGAGGGGCCATAGGGGGCCAAGTCAATCTCCGTGCCGAGCGCCTCAGGTCCGAAGAAACGAAGAAACGCCCGGGAAACCAGAAAAGCAAGAGACAGAGTTTTGCTACGTTTGGCTCGATTTCTCTCAAACCCTCCCGAAACTCCACTGACTCACCACGGATGCACCTCTCCTTTTAGAGAGAACAGATGAGGAGATCTGGGCCTTCTCTCCCAGCTGGGGGAACTCCAGTCGGAGATCTGTGAAGGCCTCGGCGAGTCCCGTCAGGTCTCCTCACTCCTCCACGCCTCCGTGTTGCCCCCTGCCCCGTGCCATCCCTTTGCCATGTGCCATCCCCACGGCCTCATCCAGCGGCGCGCAGAAGCGAAAAGATCCGCCATTGGCCCTCGGTGTTTTTCACAACGATGCGGAGTGAATAGGGCTATTTGGGCGAAATGGGCGAACACCATCAAAAGTAAGCCCGCTCCTGCGTTGCCCATGCGCGCCGTCCAGCAGCTCCTACATGGCGTTAATGCCCGCGCTCAAAACATTCCACCGGGATTCTCCAAGCAGCTCATGTGTCTGGGCGAGTCTTTCAAGATTCCATGGAAAGCTGGGCTTCGCTACTTGTGGGGGGCTTGCCACGCAGGTCACACACACACACACACACACACACAACTGCACACACACACACACACACACACACAACTGCACACAAAACAGGAGAATACACAACCAAGAAAGCAATTCATATACATGTACAAGAAGGAGCCCGCATTTTTACGCAGCTTGCTGCAAGTCCAAACCTACAATTGCTACAGGGAATGCGTAATCTCCACGGCGGGCTGAGATGCATATTGTTTTCGGACGTAGGGTCTCATCGTCTGCATGGCAGTCGCATGTTCATGGTAACCGGTTGACAACTTGGGCGCTTTGTGTAAAACAAGCCCAGCGTACAAACAAGCCAGGTGCTTATAAACCTCTCCGTCTTGGGGGCCTCTGGGGGTGGGGGAGGGGATGTAAAGGCTGCGTGTCCCCCCCCCCCCCGCCTCCTCCCCGGCTCCCCAAAAACAAGTAGTCTTAGGTGGGTGTTTTTGAGCACACCGCTCTGCGCAGATGTTGCCGTCTAGCGTTAGACACCTGTAATTTATACAGGTGTTTTCACGCGCCAATTCTCTTACATTCCCTCCGAGCGACGCAGCTTGGAACGTCCAAGCCTTCCACGGTGATCCGCTCGTCTTGTAAATGGTATGGTTGGCGGGCAATGACAAGTCGCAGCTGTGATAGGAACCCCTCAGAACGGCGGCAAATCGACATTGCAAGCTGATGTTAGTCTCCAGCGGGCAAGCAAACTCATCGCGCCCTGAAGTTCAACCGAAGGAGGCCTCGGACCGGCCTCATACGTATACATCAACCGGCTGTAGAGCCCATCAAATGCTTAAAGCTCACCAGTTTCATGGGAACACAGCTGTGGAGATACTTGTAAACGCCCTTGCAAGTCTTCCAGGGCAGCTTTTGCAGATAAACTTTTCGTGAACAGATATATGTATATATATATATATATATAGATATATATACTACGGTTGTGAATGACAAGCCGGAGCTTTGCTTCCAACAGGCTTTTTCAGTGCTATATGAATGTAAGGATCTGTAAGGGAAGTGACAAACAGAAAACAAGACAGACTGAGCAACCCACACACACACACACACACTTTCAGAGTGTATAAGGGCAACTCACAATACATAAATCGGCTTTGGAGCACGAATAAAGACATCTATGCTAGTGAACTGCACATGATAAGTGCGGCTGTCCCAATAGCTGTCCTTCCTTACCTCTTTCTTATTATAGTGTGTTGCAGGGAGTCCTGAACCTCTAACCTATACCCTGTGGAGAAATACAGCTATCATGTTCTAGAACATGCTAGAATGTGTAAGAGACCAAAAAGATACAGCTACAATCACATGGAGGGGCTGCATGTTCACACGTAAAGTTTATGTACATACATGTTAAGCCCTCCAAGTGACACAAAGTGGGTATATGAAGGCTTGTGCAAGAAATAAAGACATGTTAGGGGCACATATAGGTAGCATGAGTCAAACAAACAGGTGGCTTTCATGAAAACGCGGAGGCCCCAGGGCAGCCATGGCAGGGTCCTCTGCAGATCTTTCTCTTCCTTCCTTCTTCCGGCGCGAATTTAGCCACCGAAGCGTGGCGCTGGCGCACGGGACAAGCTCATACACATATATCTATCTATCTATATATATATATATATGCACATGATTGCACATGTATACGAGTACATAGGCAGGGCCAATGGAAACCCGCGCCACACCACTGCCCTCTCCTTCACGGCGGCACCCAAGGCGGCGCCGGCCAGAGCCACAACCTCCACAGGAAAGCACAGAGAAAGCACAGCGAAACCAGCCTACCCCCAATACATGTCCCATCTTGTGACTCACTACCGAAACCACTGGGTATGATGTGAGCGGGTTTCTGGAAAAACCACCGGCCTGGCCGTCGCACCCCGAGGCCCGGGACTCGTTGGAATGCGGCTCGATACAGGCGTCACCCAGCCAGACCTCTTTGAAAGAGCACCAAAAAGGAACTCGAAGAGAGGAAGCGAGAAAGAGAGGAAGGAAGAGAGGGGCTGAGAGATGCTGAGCAACATGCTGAGCAACATGCCGAGCAAGATGCTGAGCAAGATGCTGAGCAAGATGCTTAGAGCAATGAGAGGTGCTGAGCAGATGGAGATGGCAGGCGACTTCCCGATCTCCCGATGCCTGAAGGGACACCCGCAGCTGCGCGTGGGAGTTCAGCTGATCCACCATGTGATCCAGAAACCTTCGAGATCTCTTTTGAAGGAGAAGAAGACACCACGACATCGACAAAGCGAACCCGGATGAGGCCAGCCTACCCTGCAATCACAAGAGCGCAGCCATCCCCCCCCCCCCCCCCCCCACACATGCTTCCGAAGTCGCCGACTGACATTGCCAAGAACGAAGTCTAAGAGCAAAAATAGTGCACTCACAAAGGTCACACCAAGCCGAACCCGAGAAGACAGCCCCAGACTTTGATCACCCAACAAAAGCTCCCGACACTCCACGCGACCTGAACACATCCCTCGTGCCAGGGAGCGCAATGCCTGATGCAATGGGCCTCTGTGGTTTGCTTCTGGGCAGTGCATAAATGGAGTGGCAAGACAGGTTCTTGAGAGCCATATGTGTGTGTATATATATGCATACATATATATATATATATACATATATATATATATACATATATATATATATGCATATATATATATATACATATACATATATATATATGTGTATATATGTATATACAGAAAAATACATATATACATATACATATACATATACATATACATATACATAAACATATACATATACATATACATATACATATACATATACATATATATATGTATGTGTATACATTCTTTCTGTATTCGCTCATTTTCAAGCATACATACAGATACATATGCACGTACGTACCTACCTATGCATGCATACGTCCGTGTATGTCGACGTGTGCGGTGTGTTTGTACTTCTTGTGCAACACCTTCAAGAGCAAGGCCGATTTGGGGGCTCGAAAAGAACCGTGCGTTTGGGGTTAGGGGGTGATGATGTTCAGATACCTCTCCGCCTCCACCCGTGAGATACCGTACCTTGCCCGTTCCAGGCACAAGATGCCGAGGGGCCCAGCCGCTGGTGCATCCGGGCACGTGGCATCTGCCACCTTTGAACATAGCAGAGTCGCTGCATGTCCTCTGTGGATTGGGAGAAAACAACATCTATTCAAAAACGCACATGAGCCCAGCATGTTCGTGGCATGATGTGGAATGGCAGCTTCCAGAGGTCTCTGCCTTGGCCACCGCGCGCAGGGGCACGGAGCCACTTTCGCCTCTACCCTCCCGCTCGCCACAGCCAAGGCCCGGGAAGCTGGGCCAGGGCCTCGGGGAATAGGAAGGCTTCCCAAGGCTTCCCGAGAAGGCCCCAGTTTGGTTTCTCGGACGCTCTTGGGCTTCATAATTTGGACTCTCACGTGATGGGCATCCTGAAACTCGGCAGCAGTCTTCAATTCGGTCCGGTGGCTCCACCTTGCGCCGCTTCTCCTAGACTTGAGGACAATTTTGGAGGCCCGTTCTATGCCGGTTTCTTAGGCACGGCCCTGAGAGGATTATACTGATTCCATTGGTTCTATACAGCTGCAGAGCTGGTGCTATGAATCAGTCATGCAGCCTTGCTTGAACTGCTGCTGGATAGGCTGATGCACACGCCACTCAAGCCAGTCAAGTCCTCCTACATGCACTCAAGACCACAAAAAGTCAGGGTCATCATCTCCTGCGGAAGGTCAGCCATGGCAGGCAAAGGCAAAGGGCACGACCGCTGCGTCGAGGAGAACGTCTGCCGGATATGGCGGGCGAACAGCGGGCGAACAGCGGGCTGTCGCAGCTATGCTGCTCTTGTATTGCACTGTTGACCGTGGTTGGATGGTGCCTTCGTTTCCAGTTCGATCGCACTGCAGACCTGTACAGGGTCGGCACTTAATCAGCAACTGTCAGGTTTAGGCATGACTAGCAGTATCAGAGGATGCTTGCTGGGCAAACTGCAACATGTTGCAGTTTTGCAAGCTTCGAGCCACACGTCTCCAAAGGATAAAGGATGGCACGAAGAAAGAGAGCTCCTCCTAAAGCGATTTTGCCGCCCTCAGCTTCGAACCCAACCAAGCGCCAAGAATCAAGCACAAGAGGCCTCTCCTGGGCACAGCATCACGTCCAAACAACTGCCCCAACCCCGTCCACGCCTTCTGCAAGAACAATCTTTTGCGGGACTTTGGGGCGTTACCCCCCCCCTCTCTTGGCGGACAAAGTCTTTCCAGGGATCGCGCAATTTTGCGCTCCGGCAAGCCCGTGGTCAGCTGCACGGTTTACAAACACCCGTTTTAGCTGACATTGGGCAAATGCCACAGAAGTCGTGCATAGAGAGAGCACCACAGTAGGGTTTGCTAGAGTAGCAAGTCTAAGTTACTCTTGTACGAGCCCGTGCACCTGTTTAACACGGTAGCACGCTGCATTCCCCGTATTGGCATAGGCTGCAGATTCTGGAGCTTGAGCCGAAAACCCAAGTCACGTCCAGGTGCAGAGGCCGTGGCGCTGGCATCAAGTCATGCAAGTGCCATCTTTGTTGGCTGCTCCGACTTCGCGCGGAACAGGCCAGGCGCAGTGTTGGGAGCAAGGTCCACAACTGGATAATCGAAGAAGCCCTGACTTGCACTCCAGATTGCCCCATCAAGATGCAACAGGAAGCAACTGCCCAGGAGTCAACCTCCCCGCACCTAAGGTTGGGGCTTGGCAGATACGTCTCATTCTCCGTCCAACTGAACTATAAGCCCCACTTTTCCACAAAGCGGCGTCAGAATCTCCGCATTCGCGGACATGGGACAAAGCCGGCGCAATAGACCAGGCAGGTTGAGGCACCGTGATGCAAAAAAGTACGCTTACATTTTTTTTCAACCAGGCAGCTGCCCCAAGATGCCCCAAGATGCTGCCTGGTCCCATGCCGCAACCGCTGCCGTGCAAGTGAAACTGTGTTGAAGCGAGACCACGTTGGAGGATCAAGGCCAAGCTGGCCAAGCCATGTCGCCAAGGGAAGCCACGAACTACCGGGTGGAGAGTGGCGGAGACATTGGATGACGAAATATGAGGAACTACGAGGACGTATGACGACGCATGGCAGATGATGGCGAATGAAGACAGACGACGACGCTGCGCCTCCAGCGTCCGCTGTCAAATTGTGCCGAAGAGGCCTAAGCGTAGGGCTTCGCCCTCGCTTTGTGGTCCAAATAATGTAGGAGCCGAATTAAAACCACTTTCTTGCTGACTGTCGGGCTGCGGCTGAGGGGATGTTCGTACTGAGTTCTCGAGAGACTCGAGAAATCGAGACCCCAACGGAATCTCATGGTGCGCGTAGCCTATCCGTGTACAACTTGGTCTCGTTACGGCAGCACTCAGACAACTCATGATCTCATCTCAAGCACGTGCGAAACCGGAACAGTATACTATGACGCTTTATGACCGAAGTCGAAAAATTAAGTGTCTTGCATAGAAGGATGCCACATCGAAGAGCCAGCACCCCTGTTTCCGTTCACTCGAAGCAAATGAGGAAATTTCAACAACCCGGGCAAGGGCACATCACATCCCTCCCACACGGTGTTCGCTACGTTAGCTATGCCTTGCCACCTCCCTGGGTCAGCAGATGCATTTGCAAAGCTGTGGAACTCACAACATTTCACAATCATCGCTGGTCTCCTGCATCCATTGCAGAGGACTTGCACTTACTGAGGATATCTGCCAGATGACGAGACCTAAATGCCGGCAAGTACAGCCCTCTCCAGCATGAACCAACAATCTCAACATGACAAGTGCGCTGCATGGCAACGGCAAAAGAAAAGTAGCGATGGCCCCTGGTCAAGCATTGCACGAGCGTCTCTATAATTCACATAAGCATATATATCTCTATCTATATGTGTATATATATATAGAAACACATATGCAAGCATGTGTACAGTCTACGCATATGTGCTGCTTCTCTCTTTCCCTACTCAGGGCTCGCAGATACCTATCACAATGCCCAGGACATCCCCCCGCACACACGGAGAGGAGCCTAGAAGCCATTGCCAGGAGGACAAGGAGTACGAAGGCCAACATCGGCCAAAATTCAGGGCAGTTGAGGGATCCTCCCCTAAGCCTTCCCTTGCTCCGGCACTTTCAATGCACATTCGGGCTCCTCATCCACGGCGTGGTACAGCCTGGGATTCGGAGGTACCAGGAGAGAGGTTTGCGACGGCCTGTGGTCCGTTTTTACTCAGTCCTTGTGACGAAGTGATTGGCATAGACTCCGTAAGAAACTCGCCCACCCCAGCTCCCCACATGCACAGAACAAGCAAAAAAGGTGAGAAACCGTGAGAAACAACGACGGATGCCCCAAAACTTCAGCAAAGCTGCCGTGGCTCGAGGCAGATCTCTCGTAGTGTCGATGCGCACCTGGCACCCCGATGCACCCGGAGCTAATCATGCACCAGAAAAGAGCAACATAGCACTCAAAAATACTCAAAACACACTGCGGTCCACAGTTGATTCCATGATATTTCCAACGAAGACGGTCAACGAGAACATGAGAGAACCGCCATCCTTGAGATGCTCTCCCTCAAAAAAAGGGGAAGCGGTGCAGCCGTGCCGCCCGCGTGGCTCGGGGCGGCGAGGCGCCGGCGTAGACGGGCCGCTCCGGGCTTATGGGTCCCCGCTCGTTCCGCTCGTTCCGCTCGTTCCGCTCCTCCCTGAGGGCCTCCTTCTGCCGTGCCTTACTGATGGGCTGAGCACTACCCCTCAAATACTCCATGCGTTCGGGGGAGATACATCCCGGAAACTCCTGAATTTCCGGATGAGACTCTAGACTCTGGGAACTCTACGGCTTGAGAGCCGAAAAAATAGGAAAAGAGGGGTGAGCCCCTCGAACTCGCTGACTTTCTGAAACACACCCGCCGCTCCATATGCTCCTACTGTGCCCCGACTGCGCTCCGTTACCACTCCCTCTCCTTCTTTATGACGTCTTGGACTGCACGAGGCACTAAGCTGCGGGCGAGCACCAGTCTGCGCTTGATGTCGACCAGTTCATCTTCAACGAACTCGCACAAGGCATCGAACTTCATGCTTTGCCTGCACAGCGCCATAAACAATCTCTCTGCACCCTGGCACCGTGTGTGCGACTTGCGCGGCTGCTGCCTCTGGTGTGCCCCTGCGAGTTGCGCGCTCGCAACGGCCCCTTCATGAGTATGCCAGAGCTCACAAACTCAGATCTTTGAAGAAGCTTTCCATTCTTCGGCCAGGTTCGTCCCAGAAATTACGCCCCAAGCATCCCGAAGCAGAATCAGTTGGTCAATGGCCACAGATGCGTGCTTCTCCGAAGGCGTACAACTGAAGGGCACGTCAACGAATCAGCGCGACCAATGGCATACACGAACGCAGCGGGCCTCGTCTGGTCATACATGAGTGCCATGAGGTCCAGCTTTGTTGCGGAGCCCTTCCATAAAAAGCTTTCAATCTGTCTAAAGAAGATGTCACCTACAGAATCCAATGGAGCTTCTGGTGTGCATTGGGTATGCGACTGAACCAGCTGTGCCGTTTACTGGAAGCCTTCCTGGAAGCCTTCCTGGCATCTTCCGGCGCATTCTGTCCACATGCTGCCTTCAACTTCATGGTCCCATTGACGAACTCATCGATCTTGATCTCCTTACCAGGATGCATATGGCCTTTCCTTACAGCCACCTAAAAACAATCCCAAATCTGCGCGTCCTTGCTCTTGTCACCATCCAATATCGTGAAGATGATCTCGGCCTCACAACGAGTCTTTGGGGCAAGTCGGTCTACGGGCAGCGTGGAGATTGCGCAAGGATGTCATCTCTGGGGTTGGGCTCGCCAAAGTTTAAGAAGCTCACTCTCCACAGTCCAGCAAATCAGAAACGTGCTTGTCTCTGCCTTACATGCCTGGACCCAAAGCTCTCAGAATACCGTGTGGGAAGCGTGGGTGTCTCTCAGGCTCAGAACCCCAGAGCCCCAATACCCGCCGTTTTCTCTCCAACCGTCTTCGCACTGTTCTCTAAAACTTGAACCGGACACACGGACCCACGTTGCCTCCTCCGGGTCGATGTCAAGCCCTGAGAAATAAGCCTCCGCTGCGAGTTTCAGAAAAGAAAGATCCGAGCCGCCTGTCCCTCCCGCCCCCCCACAAACAGCTCAGAGAGCGCTCCTGTAAGCCGAGGAAGGAGGAAATTTATCCCCATCCCCCACACCCCTGCCCAAGGAAAACGCTCTCCAAACACATCGGCCTTTACCGCAGGATTCTTCATGTGCGATTGGAACTCATCCCAGTTCAAAGTTCCTGGCAGAGTTGAGGTCGGCATGAGACAGTGAGTCACAGACCCCGCTCAACTCCGCGCAACTGCGAAGTCGAGTCCTACAACAATCAGCTACAAAACTCTCTTCGTAGCGCCTCAAACCCCAATCATCTCTGAGTCATTTGCGTGCTGTGCAGAGTACGCCAAGCCCCATCCCGACAGGAGAACGCTCTTCTTGGGGGCGCATCGGCGCCCTCGAAAATGTCTTGATGTCTCTTGAGAGCGGAAAGGTCTACCGATGACGCAAAGCGACATCTCGAACAGCCGGAGTCTAGTTTTGCTCTGAGCGCTCTCGCAACATCTTGCAACATTCTGCAACTGCGCTAAACGCCGCTCCTCATCTCTGGCTTCTCAGGCTCACGAGAGAACACACAGTCAAGCACGACCCAGGACACATCCCAGAGTTGCCACATTGTGTTCGGCCCCTTCTCACCTGTTTTGCACCTCAGTCCGACTCTCTCAAGTTTTCTTTGGGCAGTCCCTTTTGGAAAAATGGGGAGAAAAGTGCTCTCAGAGTCCACTGAGTCCACGCGGCCAAGGCGCTGTTACAGAGCAGCACAGAAACATGCAACAAAAAATGCAACATCAGAAATCAAAAGCTGTCCCGAACCATCGGCGTCGGCATCTTTGAAGAAGCCTTTGATCTCCTGGCGGAGGACTCGTGTAAACATTAAGACAAAAGCATCCGGTGCAACGCCTCCTGTGACTCTCTGCATGCCTGTCAAAGTTTGGGGGTTTGAGATTGGAGGATCCCAGGCTCATAGAGTCATAGAGACTGAGGTTCGAGGATCTCGGAGGACCATCATTCTTCAGAATCCTGAGCAATTCTGAGAATCCTGCAAATGTCGAAAACGAACCCCCCGAAATTTTCCCGAGACCAAACAGATCCAATGGCCTATGTTCAATTCTCACGAAGCGCATCTCCCTGCGTTCCTCCGTCGTTTGCCGCAGGTCGTCCAGGTAACCTGCCGAAGAGGAGGGGGAAACTACGGATTGCTGAAGTGGTAAACTGGGCTTTGGGATTCATTCAACTTCGCTCACCATCTCTAGAACTCATCCATCGATGTTTGTTGTGAATGGCTCTGTGAATTTCCATGGCTTCTCCGGATTCCTGTGGGTCTCTCTCGATCCTGTGCAGATTTGCGAGGCGTGGGCCCAGTCACAAAGGCCCCATGAAACTTGAAGCGGAGGTGGCCAAATCGGTCCCATAGAAGAGGGGGCTTTTGATGCCCTTCGGGGCCGCCCGCCGCCCTCCCCATCGCGCTCTCCAAATCGAGCTCTCCAAAGCGCTCCCCTGCTCCCCGGCTCCGCAGCTCGCTGACGGGCTCTGGGGAAAGTCTTCGAGGGCTGGTGGCACTCTTTTAGTGGTGGTTTAGGGCTCAATTTGGGCGTGGCGCTCAGGGTACCTCGAGCCTTTGAGGATGCGGCGTTCTCTGGCTCTTGGGGGTTCCAGGGACCTTCGGTTTCTCGGAAGGGTGCTCTTTGTCGAGAGGCCGAGTTGAGGGTTTGCTTTGGCGAGGTGCGCTCGGGGCTCAGGGATTTCATGGTGGGTGCGAGAATTTGGATGAGGTTCTTCTTTTCATTTCTTTTCTACCAGTCGGTCGGCTCCAAGCTGTTTCTCGAAGTTCTACCTTCTGGGCGGTTCAGTAGCTGAGCCTTTGGGCAGCCACAGCTTTCGCGGTGTGAGGCGGTTTGTTGGGTGCCACGTGGTGACATGAGGTGGCAAGAGGTGCCTTGAACGACTTCATCGCCGGTGCGGACACACACCGCAGAATCCACGAACACGCCCGTGACGACCTGGGCACGCGATTGTCAGCCAATTCATAACACTCTAAGCAGGTCAACGGCACCTAGTCAAGCGGCGCGCCTTTGTACACATGCTCAAGCACACAACGCCCCCGTCAACCCAGAATTCGCATTGTCGCGAGCGACCTGGCTTGGTCTCACGATGCCTCACGTTCTAGCCAGCATGCCAGGGACAGGAAGAAACCACCATGCACTCCAACCAACGGCGGAAATGTGGAGCGACACGCATTTGGCTTCAGGGGGCGGCAATCGTCCCAATCATCTAGCCGAGTGAGTTGGGAGGTAACCGGGAACTTCAAAGGTAGCTGCTAGGGCATTCTAAGTGTTCCCACAAACTCCGCGGCCAGCCCTGCATTCATGCTCCGAGAAGGAGCTATGGAACCCGTCTTGTGCTACACGGCTATGCTTCAAACGTCGATCAATGCTTTGCTCAGAACAGCTCAATATACCTAAGATACCTCAGGCATCCCACTTCAACTGTTGACCTTCGGTAGTCAAGCCCGCGGCGTTAAACATGCCGACCACACAGAACCTCGGAAGCATTAGAGAGGCAAATGCTTCCCAGGAAGGGGAATTTGAAGGGTGCACCCTTTTGAGGTTGGATTTGGAGCCAAGACAGCCTTCGTGAAACATAGGTAAGCAGCCGCTTCAGGGCGCTCGGCTAACGAGAGCTCCCTTTCCAGCTCCTTTGGTAGGTTTCTGCTGGTGGATTACGGATGCCAAGGTTGGGAGGGTTCTCTCAGGTGCAGCCGCTGGGACGCAATGTAGAAGTTGAAGAGCCCGAAGTAGAACCAGCCGCCGGCTTTCCTGTGGCTCTGGAACTTGAGCTTTGACACTCAGGAGGACACCATGTGTTGAACAAGTGGCAAGACATAAAGCCGACCTGACCAGGTCTCCATAGTTCATCCAGTCGTTGCCGCCACTGACGGCCGACCACAGGGAGATCATGGTCTCGGGAAGGTTTCCGAACCTGAGCGCGATTTCCTACACTTCCCTCCAGGATCGGGGGACGAAGCTGTCGTAGGAAGCCTTATCGGAGTCTGCCGGTTTATACGGGTGCATGCAAGGTCGGCTCATGCAGGCAAACAATATCAGGCAAAGCTTAGGCCAACGCAGCTGATTCAACGCCTCCACTTCTTCGATCTGTCAGCAAGTCAGGATCTGCTACACGGCAAAGCTGAGGCTTGACGTCTAGTGAGAGGGGCAACTGCACTGGCCTCAAATATCGCACTTCATGTGTGCAGCATGCACTACAGCGAAGCCCAGCGGGATACAGGAGTCTCGAATGGTAGCACCCAGGTCCCAAAGTAGCGTGCCAGGGTTGTGTCGGTCGCATTCCAGTCCACGGTGAGCCCATCGAAATAGTCTGCCTGGCAGAAAGGGGGGCTGCCCCCGAGGCCCTTTGCTACTGTGCTACCCGATTCAAGCCCTTTTTTTGTCCAGGGATCTGGCAACTGCATTGTCAAAGACAATGGCAAAAACGAACACGATCAACACGATCACCTGGACACCAGATTTGCGCATGTCTGCTACCAGCACATGCAGTAGATGATAGTAGATGTGTCTCTCAGCTCGTCTAAACTTCTTCAGAACTATCGGAAGCCTAAGCATGACATGTTGAGGCTTACGATGGTTTTACGGGCTCAGCTCTTGGAAATTTGAGTTCGGCAGTCCCGCAGAAGCTTTTGCCGGGGTGCCAAGAATGCCCAGAGCAGGTCGACCTCGTGAATTCAAGCACTGAACGAAGCATTGCACAATGAAGCCAATGCGCATGTCATGCAGAACCTGCTACAGACGAGGAGAAGCACTGGAAGCAATGGCTCGAATGGTTCCGAGGGAGTGGCAAAGGAGCTCAGAATGGCGAAGATCATCGTCCGCCTTAAGTGAACAAAATAGAGAAGAAATTGGACAGGTAAAGATATTTTCGAATGAAGATCTTGCAAGCATCCAGGACAGTCTCTGCAGGCACACTTGCCGCAACGGTTTAAATTAGCTGGAATGGGTGCTTTCCTACTGCTGCAGGAGAGGGAGCAGCAGTCTAGAGAGTCTAAAGTTTTGCAGAACGGTCGTATCTTAGGGCACCAGAGCCGCTGAAACCAGCTGGGGAACCCTGCGTTTTTTTCAGTGGGATCCTTACGTGGGTTTGCGTTTTCCTGCAGCGTTCCCTTAGTTTTTGGCACCCACATAAAGATCCTACAAACTTTCGTTCGCTTGTGCCACATAAAGTTCCTACGATTTTTCCCGCCAAAAATCCCCTGCCTAGTGGTGATGCAATTAAGGCACGACACCTACGGAATCCCCATTGTGCAGATCATGATACCCCTAAAATGAGCCAAACACACTAACAAGAGATGCGCATGCTCGCATGTAGATGAGATAGCTCCTTCCTTTATGATTATTTTGCCTGTTGGTCCCCGATGTTGTTCTTCAGGGTTCCCCTGGTCCTCTGCGCCCCCTCTTCCCGTCCCGGGCTCTCCCTAAAACAACGCAGGCGCAAATCCGACCTATCAGAAAGTGGATTAGGAATCGGGTTCCTTGGTCTTCGTCGCTTTTGCCTGGACCCTTTGAGCGCTGCAGGAATCGTTCGCCTGCTCCTTCTGAGCATGGTTGTATTAGTCAATTGCCAGGTCTTTTCTGGCGACATCAGATCCATGTAACTAAAGGTATCAAACATGCTTCTGTCTTCGCCTGGGCAAAAAGTCGTTAATCGAAAGATCTCTAAGCGCACGGCAGCCGTGCCAGGGCTTTCACTGACCGCACGACTTTCACCACCCGCACCTCGATCTCGCAAACACTCCCATGCAAGACTCGCTAAAACACTTAAAGTGAGTGCGGCTTGTGCTAGAAGATGCTGGAGGCCGTTCCTATATGCTGAGTCGTGCCTACAGCCTGACTGCATTGGCCATCATTGGCCATCATCGACCCAACTCGGTTCCGTTTCGTCAGGCTGCACTCAACATCAACTTATCCGCAGTTCGACATTTCCTCAGCCCATCTCCTCAGCACGCACGGTTTCCTCGAGCATCTTAATCTCAGAGGGACCGACCAGGCGGAAGACGCGGAAGATCCGCAAGAAGGAAAGCTTGGATCCTGCGAGAACCGCGGAGCTTGGCGGAGCAGAGCTGAGCCATGTTGCTTGCAGATGCTTCTTGCAAATACTTGCAGAGTGCACAGTGCAGGACTTGGACTCTCCTGTGGAGAAAAGGCCGATGAAGGATTCCACCACCAAGGCCATGTCGAACCAATTCCACGCCCTTGGACAGTGCACGTATGTACATAAAGGACACAGAAATGCATGTCACACAATTCCCATCCTAATGAACACAGAGAGAGGTTCTTTGCTTCTGCGTTTCCACTCCACCACCTCTCCACCACCTCTCCACCTCTCCACCTCTCCACGTCTCCACGTCTCCACCTCTCCACCTCTCCACCTCTCCACCTCTCCACCTCCCCACCTCTCCACCTCTCCACCTCTCCACCTCTCCACCTCTCTTCTCTCAAATTCTTCGAATCAAGTAGAGCTGTAGAGAGATGGAGAGATATGGAAAGAAATGGAAAGAGATGGAGTGTTTCTGAACGCTTATCTTATTGTTCTTCTATTCTCTTCTTCATTCCAGCCCTCGAAAATTCTTATCCCCCTCTACATATGAGCAGGAGACAGAAAGTGGAATAGGGGAGGAAGGAAGGCGGTAGTGCAGAAGACTGGGAGAACAACTCCTTCTCCGTCGTCGCTGCCTTCACACTTGTTTTTGCTATGTTTTTCCTTGTCTTTGCTCTGTTTTCCTGAGTGGTAAACGACAATAAGGACAAGGACGGAGAAGGATGGAGAACGATGGAGATGAGAAGGGGAGATGTAAGAAAGACAAGTGAAGAAAAAGGGGTAGAGGAGGAAAGAAAGAAAGGCGCGAAGTGGGAGAAGACAGAAGGGAAGAGAAGAAGGAATTCTGCAACGAACTGGGAGAGAGAGCGAGAGAGCATCAGCGCATTCGAGAGCCAAACAAATGGAGCACTATTCTCCTACTCCTCACGGTACCTAGTTTGACTCCTTCTCCGTTGCTCTCTCCAACCTCATTGGAGAACGATGTTGACAAAGAGAGAAAGAAACAAACAAGCAGACGAAGTGCCACCGAAAGTACTGCGATGAGATGTCTCGTAACTGGGAGAGAAGAGAAGAAAAGATCAGATCAGAACAGAGAGAGGAAGAGAGGAGGGAGGAGAAGGCAGGGCAAGAGAGAGAGAGAGAAAGAGAGAGAGAGAGCGAAATAAAACAGAAAAACAAAAGACTAGAATCATTAGAAGATTACAATCTAGTTTTTTCTCGTTTTCTCACTCTTCCTCCCTCTCTTTCCCATTCTCCTGTCTCTGCTCTCTCCCCCTCTTTTTCTGTCCTCTCCTTCTTCTTCTCTCGCTCTCGCTCTCGCTCTCGCTCTCGCTCTCGCTCTCGCTCTCGCTCTCGCTCTCGCTCTCGCTCTCGCTCTCGCTCTCGCTCTCTCTCTTCTTCTTCTGCTGGGCTTGAGGGGGCCCGCTCTCTCTCTCTCTCTCTCTCTCACTCTCATCTCTGGAAGAAGGCCACTCAAACGCAAACTCCGAGCTCAGGCTGGCACCGCTCCTCCCCAACGAAGAACTGCCTCGGATGGAAGGGAAAGAAGGGGCATCTCTCTCTCTCTCTCTCAGAAAAGGTGGGGAGAACTCGAAAGCGGGCGCGGAGAGAAGCAGGCGCGCAGAGAACGTGCGCATATGTATATAACTGTCTATACGTATACATCGCATGGAAGCATCGCATATCGCAGCGCTGGTCGAGCCTGAGCCCCTCCAGCTCAGTCCACTTCCCCCCGAAACTCTCCCAAAGCCTCCCCGGCAACATCGGGGGATCGGGATGGATCGGGTCTAGCTGGAGTCATGATCATACGAACTGTATGCCACATGGTCGTCAGCTTCTGCCTGGCCCGCTGACACTAGGCACCTGTAAGGGCCCGCGCATGCGATCGGCGATCATCTTGATGAGGAGCTCAAGCCCGAACCAAGCTGGCAAAAGAGGACAAAGAGCACGGAAAATGCGAGAAACTTGATTGCATTCCTCGGGAAGCGCTGAGTTCCCGGATCCTGGAAGCCCTGACGAAAGCTGACACCCGATTCTCCAGCGATCTCTTGCCCAAATTGGGCCCACTGCCTGTGAAAGCGATGTCGAACTCCACCTGAAAGCAAAAAAAGAGAGAAAGGACGAAACTGAGACCAAATTGAGGGCCCATGCTCTTTAGGAACAGCATGGAACACAGCGCAATATGCCGAGTCGCTCCGGGGACTTCCACTGGAAGGTTTTGAAGGCGTCTGAAGCTGTTGATTACCTGGGCTTTGGCGCAATTTACCCTCTTTGGATCTTGAGAGTTTGGAGCAGCCCGCGGGCCTTCTGCTTGCCAGACGTCTTTATTGCTTCGACCAGGGCTAATCGCAGATTGCAGCGGGGACTTCTACAGGGAAAAATTGGAGTGCTCACGCTCGGCTGCAGAACTGCTATACGTGTTAGCCGCAAAGCCCGGCACACATGTGCTTCTTGCAACTAAGAGAAATCATCGAAAACCGAGTCGGAGGCGTTCGTGTTGGCAGCCCAACCTCTTCAGCGCAGCAAACGATGATGCAAGATTCCACTGGCCGACTGCAGGCAGGGTCAGGGTACCGGCGCATGGGAGTTCGCAACTTGGAGATGCTGAAAGCTCAGCCCACAGTGCTGGAAGACATGTAACGGTGGCAGAGGCGGTTTGCAGCAACGTTCGCAGCAAGTTCACACGTGTCAAGGGCATCGGCCCAGGTAGAGCGTGTTGGCAGCGATGGCCAGCATGGTGATCCTGGGAGGCCGGAAGAAAGAAGAGAGAGAGAGAGAGAGAGAGAAACTTGGAGAAAGACAAAGGAAAAATATAGACAAGGGCCGCTCCTATCCTCTCTGACGCCAGAGGCCATGGGCCAGACCAGCTGAGGAGAGGGATAGAGCCTCCCTCTCCACAGAGTCTCCAAAGAGAATGAAAAGAATGAAGACGGAAGAGGAGGCTGAGCCGTGTCTCTTTAGGTCCCCCAACCACCACGACAGTGGCGGGAGCTCTCTCGCTCTCTCTCCTTCCCTCCCTCTTCTCTCTACTCTTCTCTCTACTCTTCTCTCTACTCTTCTCTCTACTCTTCTCTCTACTCTTCTCCCTTCTTCTCTTCTATCTTCGTATCCCTTCTTCTCTCGTTCTCTGGAGCCCCGCGCGACTTGAAAAAGAGGCCGTTGGTAAACCTCTTGCTAAGGCGCTCCTGCAAAGCATTGCAAGTACTGGAGCTCCCCGAAACGGAGCTCCCCGAAACGCGCGACCGGCTGGCTGAGCCCCGCAAACATGAAAGCTGTGACATGCGACATCCAGCGACCAAAGCTGTGGCAACGCAGCGTCCTTCTCGGTGCTTCGAATGTCAACCGGGAAACACCTCAGCGCGCAGAACTGCTTCTCGAGCCCTGCCGATGCTGTGTCTTCTCTGTCCGGGTTTGGGGGGGGGGGGGGGTTCGGGGCAGTTTCGGGTGAGGACAGGAACAGAACCTCACTTTTTGCTCTCGCTCTCTCTCTCTCTCTCTCGCTGTCTCTGTCTCGGTCTGAGGTCTGAGAGCTCCCGGCAGGCCGCAGATCGACTTCCGGGCGAGCAGCGGCCTCGAAGAAATGAAGGAACGATTTCGAAAGCAGGAGAGACTCTCTGAGAACACATTCTCTTCTCCCTTTTCCTCTTTTGCTTGTCTCTTTGCTCTCCTCTCAGCGCTTTTGTCTCACTTCTCGGCTCCCGGGCGGCGGGGGCTCCAGGGGCGTGTCTGCGAAGGGGTCCATCCTCTCCCCCACTCTCTTCCGCCACAATCCACCCCCGCAAACCCCTCAAACCCTTCAACCCCCCCACACCCCTCAACCCCTCCAATCTCCCACAAAACCTCAGACAGACGCCTTAAGCACGTGCACTTCGTATTGGGGAAACAGCTCCGGTGGTGTGAAGATTGGGAGAGCCAAACAACACTGCATAACACTGCCAAGCCCGACAACTTGATTTCGCGTGTCTTGAGCTTCTTGATCTTGTCGCTGGCCAGCATCCCATCTTCACTCTCCTCAGACAAACTGTGGAATGTCCCCGCGCGCCGTCGAACATAAAACTCTGGGCTCTGGGCGACGACAATTTGATCCAACCTCTTCACCCTTGCAAAACCTTTGCATGAAGCATGGGTACGGCTGAGATCGCGGCAGCGTCCTCTCCATTCATCATGTGCCTCGTAGAGAGAGAGAGAGAGAGAAGAGACAGAAAAGAGAGAGAAAAGAGACAGAAAAGACAGAAAAAAGAGAGAACATAGAGAGAAAAGAGAGAGAGAAAAGAGAGAGAAAAGACAGAGAAAAGAGAGAGAAAAGAGAGAGAAAAGAGAGACACAGAGAGACACAGAGAGACAGAGAGAGACAGAGAGAGACAGAGAGAAACAGAGAGAGACAGAGAGAGACAGAGAGAGACAGAGAGAGACAGAGAGAGACAGAGAGAGACAGAGAGAGACAGAGAGGGACACAGAGAGACAGAGAGAGACAGAGGGAGACAGAGAGAGACAGAGAGAGACAGAGAGAGACACAGAGAGACAGAGAGAGACAGAGAGAGACCTGGGATACATGTAGAGACAGAGAGAGACAGAGAGAGACAGAGAGAGACAGAGAGAGACAGAGAGAGACAGAGAGAGACAGAGAGAGACAGCGAGAGACAGAGAGAGACAGAGAGAGACAGCGAGAGACAGAGAGAGACAGAGAGAGACAGAGAGAGACAGAGAGAGACAGAGAGAGACAGAGAGAGACAGAGGGAGACAGAGAGAGACAGAGAGAGACAGAGAGAGACAGCGAGAGACAGAGAGAGACAGAGAGAGACAGCGAGAGACAGAGAGAGACAGCGAGAGACAGAGAGAGACAGCGAGAGACAGAGGGAGACAGAGAGAGGCAGAGAGAGACAGAGAGAGACAGAGAGAGACAGAGAGAGACAGAGAGAGACAGAGGGAGACAGCGAGAGACAGAGAGAGACAGAGAGAGACAGCGAGAGACAGAGAGAGACAGAGAGAGACAGCGAGAGACAGCGAGAGACAGAGGGAGACAGAGAGAGACAGCGAGACAGAGACACAGAGAGACGGGCCGCGAAGCTTTGCCAAACTACGAAACCACGTCGCGGAATCCTTCCGGAACCATCCCGGAACCACAGCACTGGAGGGACCCAAATCCTCTGGGGGAATGACTTCCGGATGTGGACAGCATCATGCACCGCCTCAAGGAAGATGCATAAGTTTCGCCACATTTCGCCACAAGAGAGGAGGCTTTGCTAAGCTACAGCTAGGACTGCGTGAGTATCGCAGAGAATGAGCCAAGCGCAGGTGACAGATACAGCTCAAGAAGCCCACTTTGGTCCGCATTCCTATACTGCTGCTCTTGCAAGACGGCGCCTGCGTGCTGACCTCCCAGGGCATGCGGCTTTGTCAGTCGTGAAGTCAGCTTGCAAGTTGGCGCATGAAGCTAGGAGAACATCCCCGGCAATGCTACTCGACACAAGGAGCCATGACCCCCCTTACGTCAGGAGGGAGAATCTCAGGATAACGGATGACGTCACCACACTGACACGCACTGACTGACCACACTCCGCCTTCCGAATCCGCGACCGAACTTCAGGTCCTTCCAGCCTGGGACACGTGGGGAAGAAGGGAGTGTCGCAGTCACTTCTGCTCAGCTTCTCTCGAGGCGGGTCTTTCAACATACTGTGGCGTACAGAACAACTTCATGCAGCCACAAGACGACACAGTCTTGATGGAGATGAGCTCGTCTTCCTCCCTGAGGCAGAGTTCAATGAGGACGTCTTGGTTTGGCGGGGAAGCAGACCCTTTGCCAGGCCCTTCCAGCAAACATCCCCAACACGATCCGAACAGCGACGACAGCAGGAGCTGCGCAGAAGTGCGGAACAGCTATAAGTTATAAGGAACTGTAAGGTAACTGTTACTCTGAGTGTTGTGGAGCCCTGCAGAGTGCTAGGGCGACGGCGGGGCGCAGCCCGGCGGGTTCAGCCCCTCGATGACGCGCACCTGCGCCATCTGCGCCTGAGCTCCAGAGCGGGGTTGCAGCGAGAACTGCCCTGGGAACTTCCTCTCGGGGAGGCGCCTTCAGGCGGTGGTTCTCGTTGATCAGGGACTCCATCACCTCACGGAACCGCCCTCTCGAATCTTCTCGCTCTGAGAATCTCGGCCAAAAAAAATGAGTGTGCCGCTCGGAGAATGCCAGAGATCAGAGCGAGAGAGACACGGAGCGCGATGGGGACATCCGCTCCCAAAGTACAAAAGCCTTCGGCACGTTGCAGCGCCTTGGAGTGGGAGCGCACGCCCATCTCCTGAAGCTCCTTCTTCAGGTCCTCACGCGTCGCTTTAGAGGTCCCAGATGCTCGTTACCCCGCACGGTGCGCAAAGATACCGAACTCTCAGGCTTGTGAAGTAGGTACAATCCCCGGCCAGTCCAGGTTCTCGCTTTGAAGGCTCAACACCTGGCACCGGAAAGATGTTGGAAGTCATGAATTGCGCTGCTACAAGTCAACAGCGTCAACAGTGTCGACAGCGTCAACAGTTTCAACAGTGTCAACAGTGTCAACAGTGTCAACAATATCAGCCGTTAGTAGCGCACGTTCTGCAAATTCCTGGCAGGCTTGCTAGAAGAAAGGCGGTGAGCGTCGCCCCCCTAGAACGCAGTCAAGCACACTCGAATACACAGCCTGGTCATGCAGCTTCTTGTAGTGGCTCTGCACTTCACTGATGGTCTGCCTTAGGAAGTATTGAACTACTCGGACTTCGGGCAGATTTGGAGGGTGCGGCCACGACCCAACAAGATTCAGGAAACAACTCAGACACAGTCAAGAAACAGAGCAAGGAAGTCACAGCGAACACAGAGACATTCGGCAAACAGCCACGGCCCCAATGCCGAACCTCTGTACCCTGTGAAGCCTGCAGAAAAAGGTGCTCGGCCCATGCATTGCTTTCGCCCAAAACCCATAAAAGCTAGGAGGGAAAGAGGCTGGCTAGGCGAACAGTAGGGTTCTGGGCGCAGCGGCCTGGTAAGGCTGAAACCCTTAACCCTCAACCCTAGGAGAGAAAGAGCTGGCTGATTAAGGTGACCGACGGTCGGTCCTACCGCTCGGACCGCTGTTTGGCGCGGTTCGTTTTTAAGCTCCTGGCTGGATGGCAACAGGGAGCACCGCCATTGCTCCACAAGCCTCGACTACTCGCTCTTCGAGTAGGTGGGCCGAGACCACCTTAGACCTCACATGTGACTTACCTAGCTCAAGGAGACACTAAGGGGATGGGCTTCGGGGATCCTCGAGGATTTTATTGGGAATAGAAATGAAAAGAATGCCCATCGATACTCTTCCCTTAGCAAGAGTGGTTTTTTGGTTGTTGCGGAGTTCGGCGGTGCCGTCTGAGTGTACTTATCTCCATTTGTCCTACGTCCTCCGTCTATGAAGGGCTCAGATGCCCCTCTCCCAGATGCCCAAACGCCCGTCCCGCACGCATATGCCCTTTGCCAGGTGCCCCTTCTCCTGCCTGCACTGGTCAGCAGCTCAGCAGCCCGGAGCGAATCGGTGATGCCACGAAATTGAAAATGTGCACCAATGTGTACCGCTCAGTTGCCGCTCAACGGTCTTGTTTGCCAAATCTCTACATGCCTGTGCATTTGGAACCCATTGCTAAATGTGGTTCGTGGCTGAGGCTGGCAACAACCCGAAACCTCAGTCTTGCCCTGCTGGCTCCCACAAGCGGGAACATGTGCCGTAATCTGTCGTGTTCGTGCGTCGTGCTGCCTGCACAACATGCTGGCTTAGCTGAGATCCCCGCTACGACAGGACCGCAGCTGGCAAATGCTGGAGCCGAAACAATCACCCAAACCCGGAGTTCAAGCTCCATGCACCTCTCTGCATTTGGTTTCAAGTGCAGACTCCCTCCTTATCGCAATGCTGCCTGTTCCAGCCGCGTCGAGACCCAAGCACAAGCTTTCCACTTGAGCACACGATGTAGAAAGTCCACAAGGGACACAGCAGACAGAATGACCATCTACCAAAAGTGGCAGGTTGGAGTGTAGGACATGACCGACTATGGTATCTCACATGTTGAAGCAAGAACAACCATGAAACCGGTCATTATGAAGCGACAGGCGCAAAGGATTCAGTGTGGGTCTCTCCTTTTTCTGCCAAGTTCTTCGGATGACACATTAAACGTCAAATCGTAGTGCGATGCCGACATGAGGCGCGCCTTCGTCGCCTTCAATGCCAATCAGGCCGGTGAGTAGAGGCATGCTTGAGTTTTGGTGATTAACCTCAGCAAGCCAGAAGCGTCATGAAGTTCATCAAAGCCGCAGTGAGGAAGGCCCATGCTCCCACAGTTCCAGCGCTGCTGGTCGTCGCCGGGCCGGCGCTGGTTGTGGGGCAGATGGACGCAATGTCCACGGAACTGCCGCCTGGAGTGAAAGTGTCGATCGACTTGCAGTTCGCGTAGGAGTAGTAGAGCGTCGACCCTGGAAAGTATTGGCTCGCCGCGATGTCTGACACCGAGCTGCATGTGCAAGGATTCACGTAACACCAAGGCCTGTCACACCAAGCTGCTCGGCACCCAACACTCCACCCCTCCTCACACTGGTCTGCCCACATCTTGCCTGTGTCCTGGTCATAGCAGCTTGAGCTGAAGAGCTCTGCATGGATTCCGCAGCTGCCACCATAGTTTGCCGTGAGCATGCCGCTGCTGGCGTTCGCACACTTGCCAGTTCCCTGCGCGCAGGAGGCATCTGTGGAGCTCATCAAGTACATATCGGCCAAAGGGACGCACTCGCAGCCTTCCTGCAGGGCACTTGTGAATGGCCAGTTCATAGGGCTGATCGCTGGCGGTGGTGGGCTGGGACATCCCACACTGTCAGTGATGGTCACAGCGGATGGGTTCTCAGTGTACGTGTCCGTGGCACCACACACGCTGTAGCTGTAGTAGAGCTCGAGGCCAAAGTACGTTGAGCGGGCCATGTCACTGGCCGTACATTCGCAGGGGTTCACGTAGGACCAAGGGTCGGTGCACCAACCTGCACTTTCGTTTTGTGGTAAAGGATTGCCACTTGAATCGGAGCATGATGATGACCCTGGCTCAAGGTGCACCCCACATCCCTCACCGTAGGTGGGCGGATACTGAGTAGCCGTCGTGTTCGGACCTCCGGGCGTGGCCATCACGCACTTGCCCTCCTTGGCAAAGGCTGCGGTGCAGTCGACCTTCGACTGGCCATTGGACATCTTCAACAGGCAGGTGCCTGTTGTGACAGGGGTATAGTTCGCGGCACAACCAGCATCAACATTCAAACTGCTGCTGCTAGAGAAGGTGTCCACCCCACCGCAATTCGAGTAAGAGTAGTAAAGCTTGGAGCCCGGGAAGTAGCTCGTAAGCGCGAGATCGGCCACAGGACAGGTGCAAGGATCCACCTAGGTTCGTCCGTGAAACCTCTGAAACAAAACATTCCCAAATATGACCCTCTAGAAACCCCATAAGGCAAAATATGCGAAATACAAAATTTCCAAATGTCTTACCCAGCCACGTAACACCATGGGTCGTTGCACCAGCCTGCCTGCTCAGATGCTGGAAGCTCCTCACCACTAGTGAGGTTGAAGCATGCGGAAGCACCAGGCTCCGACTGCTTGCCGCAATAGTTGCCATAACTTGCAGGGTACATGACATCGCTTCCCCCGACGCTGGCCTCAACTTTTTTCATGCCACCGACCATCTCCGTCATCTGGCCGTGCGAGATGCACGTGCAGCCTGGCGCTGCCACACTCGAGGCCGAAGCGCCCAACATGCAAGCAACCAGAGTGGCACCCGAAACCACACGCGTCATCATGGCTCCAGCCACAGCACGCAGACCTGTCGGACCTGTAAACACTCGCCAAGATTGAACAAAAAGGCTTCGGCAGAGGCGACATCAACCCTTCTTTGCATTGAGCGTGCGAAACGTTCAGACGCAAAACGCGCGACAAACTTTCAAGCAGCACTGTTCAAAACACGACATCATTGCTCAAATGGCGAGAGCGCCCTGCGATGACCAGCATGGCAGACTTTGCTACGTATGTTGCGAGATGCTTGGAAGGCACCCTTACCAGAATGCGAGCCCCGCCATCTTTGCAGAAATCGCTCCAGATAATTGCACACACACGCCCTCCGTTGAAAGAGGCGGTTGGGGCTGACAAAAACATGTTGCCAGGACCCGAGCAACTCCAAGACCCTACAACGATGCAAACGTGAGTGCTGCAGAGATGGCACGAAAAGGTCACCTGTGTACATTGGCCCTTATGCACAGGGAATAGGCCTCACTTCGTTCACTCTCATCAGGTGCACGTTCCGAGACCTCAAGCTCGAGCAGAGTAAAGCCCCAAGCGTCGCGAAGCGACCATGACCCACTTGCACAGAACCGAAAAAGCGTCATCTGCCTTCTCCCACATCCCGCGCTGAAGCCCGCTCGCGGACGGACTCGCTGAAATCTATGTTGCAAGCATCGTGGTCAGTAGGCAGTCTTGGGCTGCAGTAACCTTTTGTACCCTTCTCAAGTTGCTGGGATTCGAGCTTGGATACTATGCTCCGTGCAACTAGTTGTTATTGCTTTTGCTGCTCCACAAGTCAAGGCAACAGCCGTTTTCTCATCGTGGACCTTGATAAGAAGCCTACACTGTCCGCATTCACTGGCTGGCGTTCAATATGACCTGAGAGCCATAGGCACATTCTAACATGATAAGGTTCGAAGCCTTGCACAAAGTTCCTGGACTTGGACGGCGATGATATTGGTGGTATCCGCCGAGGTCCCAGGCTTGAGGCGTTCGGCGTAACAACCGACCTCCATGGACCTCCATGGACCCCTAGAACTGCAAAACCCTCCCATGGACCTATACGGACCTCTACGGACCTCTACGGACCTATGGAGCCTGCCCTTCCTGCCATGCACCCCTCCGATCTTGTGACGAGAGCTGGACTTGCTGTGATAGACCTATGGACCCATAAACCCAGCGACCCTACTGTGGACCACACTCCTCCCCGCACCTGCCTCAGGAGCTTTGGAAACCCTTTGGTGGCATTTGGGTTCCGAGGTCTAGAGTCGCCTTGGCTTCACCTTTGGATAGAGTGGCTTCAGGGCCGTAGGCTTCGCCGACATCACCTGACCTGCGAAGTACTTAGCCCCGACTCAGCCCTTCAACAACCCACTTCCCAGTTCTGTTGCAAAAAATTGGGCTTCCCACAACACCTAAAGATGCCACATGCCGAGGCGAGGGGGCCGGACATGATCTCCTATCTGCTAATGTCACCTGTTGGGGACACTCGTGTGCTTCTCAGCTGTCATCGAGTTGTTTTCGGTTGGCGATGGGCTGAAACCTTTTCGAAAGCGCCGCCTGAATGACGCTTCGAACGGTAAAAACTCGAGTACGGTTCTGCCTGGCAGCTGCTTGGCAATGCCTGGCACGTGCTGCTTGCAGTATGATTCGGCTTTCGCATCGCCCGGGATGCACCTCAAGCCTTCTTAGGTCTTACACATTTGACTTGAGGCCAGGTGACCCGGGCGAGGAGAATAGCTAAGCAAAAAATTATCAGACCCACACCATCCAGGACCCACATGCAATTCGCATGGGTTGCATGGCCAGAGGCATCGCATTGCCTGGCACAATGAAAAGAAGTCTGGCCTTCGGATGAATTTTCGGGCACCTGCATAATGGGCGAGCACGCAGGTGCAACCTACATCGAGATTCCCGAGTCTAGGTTGTCCAAGCTGTTTGCAGAGACGTTGTGGGTGAGGCGGGGCGTGGCTCTCTCTTGGCCCTGATATGTGATACGGGCGCTTCGGCAACCCGAGGAAACCTCGACATGCAGAGGGTTTGAGAATGGTGTGCGCAGTACCCAATCTGCAAGACACCAGGATAAGCTCTTCACTTGTTTCAGGACTGTGAGAATCGACTGCTTCTGCTCTCACAGGAAACCTCAACCCTGCAGCAAGAAAACGAACATTCGTCTAGCTCGTCGCCTCGTCCGACGAATGAATTCATTGCATTGGGGCTGAAGCCTAGGAGCCAATGCTACACGCAGGCGTGTTGAAGGTCTTTGAAGCTTCGGGGTTTGAAAGGCTTCGAGTGCTCAATGGGATATCTCTGGGCCCCTTGTTATTCTAAGAGACCAGGTAAATTGGCATCTGCGGTCTTTCGCTCATGCTCCGTCATCCGAACAAGGCTTGGCGGGTCCTCCCCGAGCTCTTCCTCAATGAGTCAATCGGAGGTGGGGGCGGCATCGTTTCAGAAAAGGTTTCAAGGGCATTTACTCCCCCCAATTTTTTGTAGAGAGCAGCTCAGGGTCGATGTAGTCTGTTTGTGATGTATTCAAAGCTTGTAGTAGAGATGCCAAATAGTGGAACCCCTTTGAAAAGATCCGTGTCGAGTTTAAGAGATCTTGCTGGGAAAATGAGCAGCTGTCGAAACAGTGGAGTTGAAGTTGATGTTGTCCCTTTCTCTAAACAAGGGGCCAAAGGCCCCGCACGGCACACTACCAGCCTCGTCAATTTCTTCGAGTTCCGACAGGTCCTCCTCCTCCATGTCGCCATTCTCGCCCCTCCTTGTGATCTGAGAGGCTCTGACTTGAGGACAACCAAAAGATGGAAACACAGACTCGCAGTACGTCACTTAACTTTGACCAGCTTTCTGGAAAACCGGAAAACGATGGTTGGCGCCGCTTAACACATTCCTACCACCTGGACATCTGACACCTGGCCAACTCCGCTGCTTGTGGATTCCAGTGCTTCGCCGCCTCCTTTTGAGGTTCAGAGTCGTCCAGTGTTATATCTCCATGGATTCTGCCGCCTTCGGCACGATCGCCTATGTGTTGCTTCAAATGCTGCTTGAACAAAGCAGCTGGATTGGCTCCGCAAGGTCGTCCCAAAACTTGCGCATTGCATTACCTAGGGCGGGGGGCCACTGGCGTTTAGGCACAAAGTGTTGGCTCAGTGCTGGGCTGGGCGGCGTGATCTACATGTGATCTACGGATGCACTGGGGGATTCCAGTGTTTGTACAGCGCACACGAAGTACTCAGTGTCTTCTCAGCAGCAGATCCTGATAGACCAAGCTGTGACATCCTTCTGCTAGGGACATCGCACTCTCTGCAGCACTCAGCACTCTGGGGGTCGCACGGTGCGTGGCATAGACTAGCAGAAGTAACAACGCGATGGCGCCGTGACCGATAAGCGAGGCGGCTTCCCAGCTGCCGACACCTGACTTGAGTGGCATCTGAACGTAGGAAGCCTCGGCAGGGCGGCTAATAGGTTCCGCAGTTCTGCTCGATGAAAGTTGCTGTCACTTTCAGGTCCTCGAAAGGCTACATTTCCCTGCGCAATGCGCCCTTTTGGCACAGAAGACTGCAGCTTGCACAGCGCATATTCTGGTGCACACGAAAAAGTCATTGTATTGAGGGGGAGGTCTCTAGCCCAACGCTTGGGGAGACTTAGTGCAGGGCCCCGATGGTGAACCCAGCGAGGGTGGAGACCTGCGTCGCGGGCCATGCCGTTGAAGCATGTTTGCTGCAGCCATTGGGCACGAGGGCTCACCAGGCATCCTTGGCCCTGGTTCTGTACACATGGACACATGCACACACGCCCAAATGTCCGCTAACAGATAGCCACAGACTTGTGCCAAGGAGGCCCGAAAGGCACCTGCCTGCTTGTGAAAGGTGCTGATGTGCTCCCAAGCTATGGACCGCAGCAGCAGGACCTTCAGAGGCTTTATTGAGGCCTGACACTGCATCTTCCTCACAGTCATTTACGTCAGCCCTGAAACATCCATTCTCCTCTCGGATGTCCCAAGCTTGAACCTATCCCAAGAGAGATCCAAGTGCGCCGAACGACGCTCAGCAGACCAGTCGCGACAGTCATCGCCACATCCACCAGAAGCAGCCTCGAAAGTGACGGATGCGTTTGCAAAAATATGATTAAATCGAACGGTGAATCTTCAGACATTCGCAGGGCTCGATTTAGGACCTGTGCCATTGTGTCGCCATGGTGTCTCGACATCAAACTCTCAACCTGTGCAAGACCAGGCTCGTCACCAGATAGAAGACCCAGTGGATTTTGCCCAGTGCGCAAATTGCCAGCGGCGGGCCCATGAGAATAATCCATGTTGACAAGAAGAACTTCCAGAACATGTTCGTGTCCAACCATGGCATGATGATCACGACTATGACCGCCTGTCGGGGTGACATGCAGGCCAAAAAGCGTCAGGTGAGGATTCATGCCACAAAACAAGCAGCTTGAGCGTCAGAAGCCCGACCTGCAGCAGCCCCTCTATGGTGTAGAGCACACTGATGACATCCAAGCTCGGTCCCGTCTCCGAGATGAGCATCGGGAAAATGTTGTAGCCGAAGAAGCAGAAGCCATATGCCTGGTGAACAGATGGAGGTTTGGCCCATTGTGAGGGGGGGTTGGTTGAACCTGAATCTGCACGATTTGATTACAATGTGATTATGGTATGATACGTTGTGCAGCTATGCACACATGATGAGGTTCGATGATTCCAGACTATGTTCCGCAGTGGCCACGATGCGGAATTTGCCGTGTTCAGAAGTGACTGAAGGCTCTTGAAGGCCGGTCCTTGGATACCTGACCCCCTTAAGGGGCTGTCAAGAAGCCTGTAGCCACAAGATTCGTCAGATACTCCTTTCTCCTGCAGTTTTTACTGCGCCCTAGCATGTCCCATCCTACACCCTTTCAACCCTAAACCCAAAAACCTTGCCCGACTCAACCCCAAAGCCTTTAGGGGGGGACTGCATGAAACACCATATGCAAACGCCCGTGACTGGCCCACTCTTTGAGAACGTTTGAGGGCCAGGCATTCAGGCACTGGCAGGCGGCAAGCACTCGGAAGCAGCCGTCGGCCCAGGGGCTCGAGGGTGCACTCTGCGAGAGCTGAGTTACCTCAAGCGAGACAGAATGCAAAGCTCGGACTTTCGGATGTACTTTTACGGATGCACTTACGGATTGCACTTACTGTACTTTGCGACTCTATGACCCCATGACCCAATCACATTTCTTCGTGCAACACTTCAATAGGAACAGCAACGGCACCGACTGTACTGGGCTACACTGGTGGGCCGATGAGTACAGCCAGGAGCGTGTTCCATGCCCGTAAATCCACCGGTTCAACTTTATGGCAAATCCTATTGCCGCCTATTGCCTCTTCGCCTCGGCCGAGATAAGAAAAGAAACCCCCTGAGCATCATGAGCATCAGATGTAATCCCTAACCCTGGAACTTAAACCCCTCAACCCCTAAATCCCTCAACTCTTCACCTTAGCACGTAAAAGCTTTTGGTTTTACCTTGCTTTGTTTGGCCTTGGTTGCTTGTCCATGTGAGTTGAGCTTCGACACGACAAGCAAAAAGGCCTTTCTCGGCAACTTTGGGTGCTTGGTCCTTTTTTGTGCGGTGGTTGTTTCTGTATGTGCTTTCCTTACGCTTTCTACCAAACTCCAGGGTTTCAGATGGCACGGAGCCGACAAGACATAAAAAAGGGCTCATCTCAGGTTCGGATCGTGGTTGCCTTGCTTTTTTGGCGTTGGTTGTTTGTATATGTGCTTTGAGCTTAAACACGACAAAGACGGGACCTGTCTCGGCAGCTTCGGATGCCTTGTCCTGCCTTTTTGGCTTTGGTTGTTTCTGTGTATGATTCACTTGCGATGCCGCGTCCTGTATTTTGGCGTTGGTTGATAGTCTATATGATTTACTTGCGATGTTCACCACAAGCCAGCTTTCTCGGCAGCTTGGGCTGCTTTGTCCGGACTTTTTGTCGTTGGTTGCTTCTGCATACGTGCTTCACTTGCCATATCCCCGCCTGGGCCTTGAACCCCTAGGCCCTGAACCTTGAACCCCTAGCGCCCTAAGCCCGAAACCCTGGGCCAGACCTACAAAGGGCCCGGCGATGATCAAAAACAATTGTTAATGGTGATTTGGGTGGTCTGACAGTCTGATGCAAGCGAGGCGATGACCAAAACAAATATATGTTGCTAGTGGCATTTCTCTGATTGCTTCATGCATGCCAGGCGGTGAGACAAACAATGCCCCACTGTGTGAATAGTGATTTTAAGGACCACTTGCACAGTGATCCTTCTGTGCGCCACTTGGACAGTGACGGCGTCTTACCCTAAACTCTCAACCATTCACCCTGGCCCTAAGCCTTATTTGCAGAAGTCCGCTTGGGCTGGCCACCTGGACAGTGACCGTGTCTTGCCCCCCCCCCCCCCCCCCCCCCCCCCCCCCCCCCCCCTCCCCGCCACCCCCTTCCTCTCGTACCCGACTACTATTTGACTACTATGCAAGGAGTCGACAAATGTCGAGATTTTCACGCCCCGCACCGACTCAGAGCATCTGCGAACAATTTTGGGGAGCGGAAACCCTGATTCGCCGCCAGGCGTTCTCGATATCAGAAGTGAAAGCCAAAGGAACGCCTTGCCGACCCCACCTAATTGCCAGGACCGCAAGCTGCGCGGACCCTCGCTCCCTAAACACTGTCCCCTCCCCCATCCCCACCCCCATCCCGACCCCCCGGCCCACCCCCCCCCCCCCTTGCACCCCCGCATGGACTGAGGTGGGCCCCTCCAGCACCCCACCCCGCGTCGGCCGCGGGTTCGCTCACTCCTCAGTAACCACCCAGGTGCATAAACGAACAATGCCACGTGAAGTTTGGCATAACCCTGACAAAGCCTCCTGCACTCCAGAGTCACGTGTCCGATAACGACAAAACAGCGTCACTGTTCCTCTACGCGGTGGCCCAAATCGTACTTGTAGGATCCTTGCAATGCAGTTCCAAGTGGCGCGGGAGGCCCGTAGCAACATGTCCAAGCCACCGATGTGGGTCATCTCCCGTGCAAGCACCCTTTGCTGCAGGGGCTTTGATGAATCTCTGAGCTTTCAAAATTTGCAGAGAATGTTCTGTATCCGCATTCACCCCCATCAGATTGGGAGGAGACCTTTGGTCACTTGGCCCTAGCCCGTAGAAGATGCACCTCGGCCACAGCCTATGTGGAAGAGTCCCGTCTCGAATCTCGGAAGATTCTGGGTCCTGCCTTCGTGACCTGCTAAGGGCCCAACAGGACCCGACATTTTTTGGGACTTGTTGGAGGCCCGGTGCGAACCCCTGGCCTCGCCGAGCACTCTAAGGAATCTTCGGGCTGCTGACCGAAGCTGCGCTCGTGATGACCCCCCTGTCGCTGGAAGGCTCCCTGGTCAAGAAACCTTGAACATTCCAGAAGCTTCTTAGAAGCTGCCCCAATTCTCCAGGCCCTACACATACTCGTAGAGACCCAAAACCTCTAAACTCTAAAGACCTAGGGCAGACTCAACCGCTGGGCCCCGAGGTCGATGCAACGTATTAGTGCTAGTTCCCCATGCAAGGTGTAAGAATGGTGCCGGTGGATGCCGGTGGTGCCTGGGGCCTGGGCTGCCTTCTCACAGAAAGAAAAAGAGAGCCGGTCCTGATTCTGGAGCCCAGGCACGGAGTGAGGGGTGTAAAATTCGTCACACGATTCACCAGCGTCTTCCGGTCGGCGAAAGTCCTCAGTTTCAAAACATGCCGAACCTTTCCACCCACTGGACTCCTGATTCCTTAGCAGGTCAATGTACGTCCTAACTTGTCGAACGTGTACCGGTTCACGAAGCAAGGCCCAAGCTGCCACTTCTTCAGATTTTCTGCGAGCCTGGTGTCTCACGCATGCGTGACATGGTGGTTCTTCTACGCGTTGATCGCGATCGCAGGTGACTGTTCCTGGGCAGGTTTGCATGGTCGAGAACAGCCCTGCTCACATGCGCTCACATCAAGGGTTCGTGAAATGCGAATCTGTCATTCGCCTCGGCTTCCTGCCGAAAAGCGTCTGGAACAAGCAGACCCGGATCGGGCCTCCTTCCCCCTAACCCAACCCTTCCTATGCAAAATTTTCTGACGCCACCCCCCCCCCCCCGCCCCCCCGCCCTGTGGGACCCCGCCCAATCGCTTGGAGGAGCTGCACCGATGCCGTGGAGAGGGTCCCGCCTGTCGGTGGCTCCAAAACCCTCAAACTCCTTGCCATTCTCTCAAGGTGCTGTGCGGGATCTCTTTAACGTTCCGAAAAAAAATCAACTCCGCAGTTCTGCCAGAGTGCACTGCTTTAAACATGGACATGATATGCATCGAAATCCTCCTTGCGCCTCAGCTTTTCTGTAACCTTCCCAGACTGCACGTCGCAAGGAGGTTGACAAGTGAAACCCAGAGTCCGCACAGCTGCGAGCACGATTCGGCCAGAAAAATCATGCTAACAAGTTAGACTTAATGTTGAAGTGCTCGGAGCAAAGCAATGCAAGCGCTATTCCCCCAGATTTCTTCAAATGGAGTTCACCAAAAGTGTGGAGAACCTCTCTAAACATAAGAACCGCACTGAGGCAATCGAGTGGAGCTAAGGTTGCGGCGTTGGCCCCCGCCCCACGCCCAACCCCGCCCCACCCCCACCCCCCCCCCCCCAACCCCCCCCCCCCCCCCCCCCCCCCCCACCCCCCCCCCCACCCCCCCGCCCCCACCCCCCCCCAAAAACCCCCCACCACCCCCCCCCCCCAAAACCCGCCACCACCCCCCCCACCCTCTGCCCTTCCTCCCCTTTTTTTGCGAAACCCTCTTTCCTCCTTTCCTGTCCTGGGGCCGGCCCGGCTGCCGAGGCGGCGCGCGCAAGCATTTACAATTACTGTTCGACTTCTGGGCTCAAATGGTCTCTCACTGTTTGGAGTCTACGCTGGCACAACTACATTGTTTGTTGTTTCTTGGCGGTTCTTTCGAAACTCGCTGTCACACACACACACACACACAGACACCCACACACCCACACTTCGAGATATTATCTCCGCGAGGTCGATGTTGACACGTCGGCGCGCATTTTCGCATGTCGGCGCATGCTTTTGACGTGTTGGCGTACCACTTAGAGTTTTGGCACGTCGGTGCGTGTTTTTGCCATGTCGGCAGCGCACATTTGTTGGCATGTCTGCACATGTTTGTTCGCAGTCGGCGCATACTTTTGTCGGCTCGTGCTTTGAGCATGTCGGCGAGTCGTTCCATTTTCTCCCTGTCCCCTCTTGCTCATTCCTCCTGGATTCTTTGAGTTCCTGGGTCTGTCACAAGTCTTCATGGTGTCCACGCTACTCTGTCTGGCCAACTGTTGCCTTGAGATCTCGGTCTTGCAGCCAAAACAGCATCACGCAAGAATTCACACGGCACTCCTTCGAGCCTACTGCAGAACCCCAAGTAACCTTGCCATGCAGCTAGGGCACTTTCCCGTCCTGCCTCTACGCAAGTTTCCGGTCTTGCCCCGGCCGAACTGCGCTGTCATGCTCAGTTCCTGAGCTCACACTGTCACGCAAGTCTTGTGCAGCTAGAAGCACTTCAAGAGGATGTGTTCCGCGCTAGTCGGCAGCAGGCTGCCGCTAGTCAAGCATCATGAGGCTTTGACGGTGCGACAGCCAACGTTGTGTCACGGTTGGAAGCACACACTACGCCCTCAGAATTGGGAAGCGACCAACATTAGTCATGGCTCCAGCTTACCCGTTGCCTTGCTCTCGCGATGCTCATGGGGCTCCGCACCATCCACCTACCGAGAAGCGGACTTCGGTTCCGCGAAGCACAGTCACACTTGCTGCAACAATCTTGCTGCAACAACCAGCCACAAGCGCTTGTAGCCCATCTCTTGAAAACCCGTGGGCAAGACCGGAAAGACCACTGCCCTTTGCGGCCAAACAAGCACTAGGATCATGCTTCGCCTCTGGCATCACGACAGAGAAGGTCACTTTTGTGCCAGGTGTGGGGGTACTCGGCAGCTCACTCTGATCCTCCACGTGGTCATTGCCAGCACAGGCCTCCTGCAGGGCAAAATTGGAGTTGGGAATTTTTTCAAGCACTGGTATCATGTAGAATGTTCGGGTTGATTGATGGTCTTCGTGTGTCTGCCCGAGCTCATGCCGGCTTGTTGTGTGCACGATGTTGCTTGTGAACATGCCCCAACCAAACTGCGGGGTGGCACGACTAAAAAGCCGTGTCAGGTTGATGCCAAGGTCAATGCGTTGCAAGAGTTTGCGAACGGCATTTTCGATCTTAGACCGTGAGCTCCAGCGAGACGTTCTTTTCACGTGACGAATAATGCGAGCATCAGCAACAACTGCTTCCAGCTTTCTCAGCTCGTGGACAAAGTCCGACCTTCGGCCACGCCGAGCTAGTCTGGTTCGAATTGCGAGCACGAGGGCTGCTGGCACTCGCACGGTGGAGGGCGCCAAGCTCCTTTCAGACCGGACAAGAGCGCAATTGGGATACCACGCGGAACAAGAATTACAGAAAATCCAAGGCGACTCAGACGGTGGAGACCTGCAACTATCCCCAAGACTTCAAGAATGATCGATTTCTCGGAACGCTCCTTCGAGGGTTTGGAGTCGATGGCGCCACGCTCTTGCTGCGCCAGCTGCGCCTGCCTCCCCCGAAATCAGCGGCTTCAAACAAGGTGAAAACCCGTACAAGGATTTCACTCTGTGCCCTGGAGCAAACGGCAAGGACGACATGCAAATCAAACCCGCAGAAGCATCACCCATTTGTCTGCAACATCAAACCTATACAGGTCATCAAAATTCTGTATTTCAATTTTGCCTCTCGGCCCGACAGGTAGAATATTCGCACGCACGTAACCAACGGCTGCGCCGTTTGGGGACCCAACAAGGCGTCTTCTTTGCAACTGCTTACATGTGCCCACCTCATCCTCTCTGCACCTGGAATGGACCAGTTTCGGGCTTGGCTTGGGTCAAGCGCGACTGCTTTTAATTACATGCGATACATATTGTCGTTCTTCACGCAAATGCAAGCAGGGGACCGGGAGGGGAGGGGTCCCCAATGAAGGCCCCCCTCCCAACCCGTAAACACCTGCTTTGGCCCGTGATGGACTCAGGAGTAGCTTGGGAGGCCTTACCCTTCCCTCATCCTTCATCTCATTTCGCGTTGCATCATTCCACTGCGTCTGTTGCAAATGTTGCAACAGGGGCTGCACGCTACCCTATGTCTTCCTCATCAAGCTTGGGTCTCGCCTCCCACCGACAGTCTTGTTCTTCCAAGTTGTGTAACTAGCACATCAGATGCAGCTGCAAGTCTGATGCAGGTGTTCGCTCCGCAGTGCTCTCCTTCTCAAAGCAACCAAATTCAACCAAAGCATTGAAATAAGCTGGGTGATGAACCGAGAGCCGTGGCAATCGCTAGGTACCTTGATTACACGTGACCCGCACTGCCTGATCAAGTCTTAACAATTCTAGCGTACACAAGCGAAAGCTCAATATAAGTGCGTTTTGCAATACTTTCCGACTGCTTCTCCAGCAGAGTCAATTTCGGTCGAGTGGGTTCCCGCCCCGGCTCAATAAACTCCCGCTCAACGGGCTCCCGCTCAACGGGCTCTCGCTCAACGGGCTCAGATTTCAGGATCTTGCACATTGGTCCGAGTCATTGGTACATGGGCGGCTTCGTCGAGTAAGAAATCGTGTCGTCACGTCACCAGCCTGTGCGTCATTCCAGCTGCTCCAAGTCGGACACGTAGGCATCATGTAGACGCTTTCAGAAAAAATGTCAACACGGGTGTTACAGAAAGCCTCCGACACGATTCAGTAGTTGCACATAGCCTGCACAACGCTGTTACAGTATGCCGGCTAGGGAGAGAGCTTGGTCCAGGTGCAGCTCCCGCTTTGAGTTGTGAAATCATTGTCGGCCCGAAGGCAGCGTGTGGCGATCGAGCTTAAGGACATGGTGTCAAAAACATAAGAGCCTCACGAATGCCTGTAGCCAAAATGGAAGAAGTATTTCAAAAAGCATTCGGATATAGGTCTCAGCAGGCCGTCACTGTCGTGCACAAGATTGCACACGTGTACTTGGGGCAACTTCTGCAACTCGGCATGCGTGGAGCATAGATTTCAGCCAGGGCACTCCAGAAGCTCCTTCGAGGCAACAACACCCAAGCCTCAGGAGAACTCCTTTCACGCCCTTCTCAACTCCCAATTGGTGCTCCAATGTGCTCTACGTTGCCCTCTTCGGGGCGTTGGGCTTGGGCCTTCACGCTCACTTCGCTGCTTCAACACATTATCCTGGCCTTCGGTTGAAGCTCGGGGAGGGGCAAGTCGGTCAGGCGACTTCGGCTACTTTGGCAGGGCTTGGCGGGACGGGGCCTTCACGAAGGCTTGAGTCAGGAAAGACCCCCGCGCATGAACACTCTAGCATCCTCCTCCCTCCACCCCCACTCTGACAAAGAGACCCAGAGAGACAACCGCGCGGCCTACAAGGTTGCAACCAAGACACCAGAAGCGCCACGAGACTTGGCACATTCAGGACAATGGCTCGCGCTATCCAGGATTCTTTGAAGAGAGGTTGCGCGAGGCAGGCGCTGACCCCACAGGTCCACAAGCAGCCAACAGGAGCCATGACCTGAGAGCCGTCCCAGACATCATGAGAAATCATGAGAAATCATGAGCAGAAGGAAGCAGAGAGAACACTGGGAAAACAAACAACGGGACACAACAAAGCTGCAGACTGGACGGAATACCGAACATCTCTCGGAAAAAAAATTAGTCTTCATTGTTCCCATTGTTCCCTCTCCCATTTTGCCTCTCCCAGAGCCCAGGCGCGAAGTAGAAGAGGCTGCGGAACTTGCTCTTGCTTTCCTTGGGCAGGATCAGCTACTGGTCAGAGATTTGCGCCCCAAATGCAACCAACACGATTACTTTGCCGCCGCCGGCTTGAAGGCTGCTGCGCCACATCATTGCATCATTACATATCACTCACATTCACAAGTCATGACCCCTCGGCCCTCAGCAGTAACACCAGTACATCAAGTGGACTCTGCGCCGCATCGTGACTCGGGGGGCCAGAGACAAGGCTAACTTCTCCAGCACCTCTCTAGACTCGTACAAACAAGCCTGCCTTTGCCCTTACTGGTCCGCTTCTTCGTCTACAAACAAAAACACAACAGAGCTTACGGATGAGGACTCCAGTTTGCAGTCAGGCAAGCCTGAATTTTGCGGAGGCTGGGGGCGACACACAGCCCAAGATCAAGCAGTGCGAAAAAGCCAATAGCTGACAAGGCTCACACGGCACAGCACACAGTGGCCCTACAAGCACTGCACTGTGAGTGAGATGTAAGGTGCCCACCTGAGCTGCTGTTTTCTCGGCTACAAAAAAGTGGCAGAAGTTAATCCTGCAGCGACCTTGATGACCGTGCGTGTCTTGGCATGTCTTGCAAGAAACTGGCTTCCAGACGGGAGAGAAGGGTGAATGACCTCCTTTGGGGTTCAGCAGTACTGCTGCGCGATTCGGGGGCAAAGCTGCTCTCACTACCTCCTATACCGCTGCACATATACTGCACCCAGTTTTCCATTAGCTGATGTAAGACAGGCAGACAGGCAGCAGCCAGAAGCACACCGATCCCCGATGCACTATCCAGGCCTTGGCAGCTTCCGCTCAACTCTGCTTTGCCAAACGCTGCAATTTGCGGGAAGTTCAACCCCAGTTTCGTGCCTGTGGTTCTATGTCCCCCTTTGTCATTCACAGTGCTCAGTGGTCGTATCTACGTCCATAACATAAAGGAGGACCACGATGCCTCAAAGGCCAAAGCTCATTGTGGGCCGGCTGACATTAATAAGTAAGGCCAACTGTCGACCTTGGATTTCAAGAAAGCTGCGATTCGTGCCACCTGTTGCCAAGCCACTTGCCGCTGTCAGAGAGCCCATGGACAGCAGCATCCAGCCTTAGCTATCTGAGGTTAAGGCTTCCACCCGGCAAAGCCAAACAAAAAACAAACTGCCCAAAGCCTCCCCGCCGTCCCCAAACTCCCCAACAACATGTACACAAACTCCAAAGCTCCAGTTTTTTCTTGTCCAAGTTGCCCAGCAGCTGCAGCTGCAGCCCCCGCCTAGGAGTTGTGGGTTTGTGGGTTTTTGCAGCTGCAGTTGCTTCGGATTTCAAGTTGTGGAACCTCCTGTGGAGCCGGCCGACCCCTGCAGTCCCTCTCGCAGTCTCTGAATCTGAAGCTCACAAACTCTTTGCACTTTGCAAGGTCTCCAAAAGTTCGCTCAGTGTCCGTCGGCCTCCCTCCTGTACTCCACATTGCGTTATCCCAGGCGCAGCTCTGTGCTCATCATGCCCAAGAGGTTATGGCTCAGGACCTTGCCGAGGCTTATCTGCAACTGCTGTTGAGGACGTGCGCAGAGAGCGGGGCTGGCAGGTATTGCGCTTCTAGGTTCACATGGCGATCAAGTACCAGCATGGCCCCG
>CAJNDS010002819.1:0-37500 GCA_905221605.1 Symbiodinium natans | reverse complement strand
TATAGCTAGCAGAGTCATATTAGTGCTCAGGGGACTCAGGCTCCTGAACACTTAAACCTGCAAGCCTCTGGGCATTCTTCGCTGAGCGCTGAATGAGGAAGAGAGAAGAAGACGCCCGAAAAGCAGCAAGTACAGAAGGAAGAGAACAAGAAGAAGGAAGAGGAGTGAAAAGGGGAGGCAGCCAAAGCTAAGGCACGCTGTATCTTGGACAGCACACTCACTGCCGATAAAAGTCTCGAGCACAAGCGAATTCAGGAGCCCGGCAAGCTCTTCCCAGGCTGTTCCATCGAGGGCCCCGCATGTTTGGGAAGTGGAAACTGAAGCGTGGCTTGAGCGCCAAAAAGAGCGCCAGGAGCGAGAGAAAGAAAAGGGAGAAAGAGGAGCGAAAGGAGGGAGACGAAGTGCTTAGCTGAAAACTTTTCCGTAGACGACATGTACATGTACAGGCCAGCATGTTGGAAGCATGATGAACAATAGCAATTGTCCTTGCCTGAGCCCATTGGCATAATGTCATAAAGGTGGACCAGTTCGGCCACAAAGCATACCAAACGGACGGACAACAGACGCACGGACGGACCGACAAACGGACTGACGGACGGACGGCCAGCAAACACACGGACGGAAGGCCGGCACACCGACGCACGGACGGCAAACGGACGGATGGACGGACGGCGGCAAACAGACGAACAAACGGACAGACTTCATGTTCTTGATTCCGGGTACTGTGTTGTGTATGGTGTCATGTTGCGCCCAAGACACGGGCACTGGCTTGTGTGTTGTGATGTCGCACGCAAGACAGGGCACTGGGTTCCGTATTTTGTGTCACGGGTTCCGGGTTGTGTATGTTGTAATGTTACACGCAAGACAGGGGGTACCTGGTACTTGCACACAAGAGGGGGTATCGTCCATGATAGGTGGCGGGATGTGTATGCTGTGATGCCACACACAAAACAGGGGGTACGATTCGTCACGGGCACGGACTGCGCTGTGCCTGTTGTGATGTCTGGCAAAAAAATGGGGTCTGGTATGGGACGGACACTGGAACGTGCATGTTGTGATGTCGCACACAAGACAAGGGCGCACGAGCTGCGGAGTGGCGCAGGTCGTGATGTTGCACACAAAACACGGGGTCCGGTTCTTTACGGGCTGTGCTGTCCCAGAGAAGACTATGAGCCCATGGGTTTGTGGATGTTGTGTATGTTGTGTTGCAGGCAGGACAAGGGGCACGATTTGTTACGCGCACTGGGTTGTGTATGATGTGACGTCACACACACACACACACACATGCGCGCACGCGCACGAGTGCACACACGCACACGCGCACACGTGCACACGTGCACGCGCACACGCGCACACGCGCACACGCGCACACGCGCACACGCGCACACGCGCACACGCGCACACGCGCACACGCGCACGCACATGCACAAGACAGGGGCTACGATGTGTTGTGGGCATTGGGTTGTGCATGGTTGTGCATGTTTGCTGATATGTCACCCGCACGACAAGAAAGGTTGGGGCGACATGTTACGGGCACTGGGTTCTGCACGTTGTGATATCAAATACAAAACAGGAGCACATTGTGATGTCTCACACAAGACAGGGGGCAAGATCTGTTGCGGGCACTGGGTTGACTGGGTTGTGTGAGTCACACACAATGTTCTGGGCATCGAAGCCACAGGGGTGGTACGATTTGTTACGAGCACTGGGTTGTGTACGTTGTGATGTCTTACACAAGTCAAGATACGGTTTGTTACGGGCACTGGCTTGTGTATGCTGTGATGTCGCACGCAAGACAAAGGGGGCTACAAAGTGTTATGGGCACTGGGTTGTGTATGGTGTGGTGTCGATTTGTTCTGGGCACTGGGTTGTGTATGGTGTGATGTCGCACACAGGGCAGGGGTACGATTTGCTACGCGCTATGGGCACTGGGTTGTATAGTGCGATGTCGCAACACAAAACACAGTACAGGTGCAGGGCTGTGTTTGCCGTGGTGTCTCATACACGATAGGGGTCCGCAAGAATCAGGATTCTTGCGGGCACTGGGTTGTGCATGTTGTGTGCCGCACACAAGACAGGGGGTACGAAATATTTCGAGCACTGGCTTGTGTATGTTGTGATGTCGCACACAAGCCAGGGGGTACGATGTGTTCTGGGCACGGGGTTGTGTATGGTGAGATGTCGCACACAAGACGGGGGGGGGGGGGGCGGGGCGGGGCACGCTTTGTTATGGGCAGTGGGTTGTGATGATGTGAAGTCGCACAAAATACTAGGGGCGCGCGCAATGTCATCTTTCGACGTCATGAGGTCTGTGTTCCATGTCATGGTGTTGTTGTTCGATGTCCGCGCGTCGTTCGATGTCCGGGCGTGCAGTCCCACCGCCGAATGAGAAATGCGAGAACTGTCTTAAACCAAGACAAGCAACTCTCTGTAAGACTAGCAAGACGTACGACTATGACACTCGCAAAAATACACGAAGAAGGCTCTCTTCATTTTCTTCTTCTCATAAAAGCGAGAGAGAGAGAGAGAGACAGCACAACTACAATATGAATGCACGCCCCGGTGTTAGCTTTACATTTCTGATATTACAAAAGGCACTCCTCTTCACCTCCTTGTGTTGTTAGGAATAAGCCTAATTTAGAAGAAAATTCTGGTTGAAACCAGCAAGAAACAAAATAGCTTCCGGCATGCTCAAAAGAAATGCAGAAACCACTACTCAATTGAAATCAGGAAGCTCCTTCTAAAGGCATACTTTCATATTTAATGAATGGACAATCCTCGACTAGCTTTGCTTCCCTCAACAGAAGACCCCCCTCTTCACCCGCCTTGTATTCAAGAGGCTCTGTTGCGTTGAAGGAACGTGAAATAACAAATGCGAGGACTTCTTTTGCAACTGCTCACCCATAACTAAACATACACGAGCACCCCTCAAGCCCCAAGCCATGGGCACAGCGCTATAGTTCAAAACATTACCATATACTCCTCTGCCGCACTGGGGCATGTCAACAGCTCTCAGAGTCATACAGCCGAATGCACCTGTCCTATGTTCGTGCGACTTGCAGTGCTCAATGCAAGCCAATGCAACCCGAGCGTCTGACTGCCCCTTCGAGGCCACCAGAGCTTGATATAGCGGGAAACACAACAAAGGGGCATACGCAAAGTCGGTTGCAATCCAGAACCTGAGATGTGAAAGCACTGCATGTTGACCTCCTTGCTCACCAGAGATGCGCCGAGGGTTGGTGGGAAGGAATCTCGTGGAAGGGAAACATTCATGGCCTTCTGCTGTTCAGTACATAGTAGCTACTCAGCACAGAGACGCGCAATGCCAACCTGAAGCCCAGGCCAAGCCCGCACCCGTAATGCCTGGCCACATGCATGCCAGCAGGGGAGCCTCACTTGCGCCGTCTGAGTCCATGGCTTCAACAAAACTTAGTTCTAGGCCCCAAAGCGTGCCCACCTCACCTGGAGATGCGAGCCCCTGCCCTCCAAAAACCACGCCAGTCACACTACAATTCTGCAGTCACATCTCAGGGCTATTCTTCCGCTTCAGGAAAGGTCTAATGTAGTTTGGTGACCACAGCTGTCTCAGTGAGAAGCCAAAATTCTGGCTGCGCAAAATCATGCGATTTCATGCTGCCCGCCCATGAAATGGCAAACTTGCTTTCTCACCTGCACCCTGTGGAGTTGCTGTTACCTGAGTGTCCCCTGACAGAAGAAAGGTGCTAATGTAGCACACTATAGGGTCCAAAATGACCTTTCAGCAGCAGTTTGCAAGGATGGAGAGCAAGTCTTGTGTTAACAGCGGAGCAGGCTTTCACGGCCGCTTTGGTCATTGAAAGGGAAACACCAGCTTTTACTGCCGACACCAAATCGTAGCTCATGGGTATTCTGGGGTTTACAAACTTGTACCCACCACATCTCCAAAGCTGTGCAGTCTCCTACAGATGTTGATCGGCAGAGCGGCGCGGACTCGCCCAGCAACCTTTTCATCTGCTTGCTTATCGGAGAGCCCAGCGGCAGGTCACCCATCTCGTATTGTCAGCATTCCTGACAGACTGATGGTTTTTTCAGAGGACCTAGTGCATCTAGCCTCAGCAGAATGAGCAATAACTAGCGGGCTCGTGCAAAATGAAGAGGAACCGACTGACTTCGGACGTATGAACAGCATCCGACCTGAACAAAGTCATGACAAAATGACAAACCCGTGTGGCCAGCCCGAACTCTTCCCACCAAAGCAAGACGAAAAACTCAAAGCCCAAGGAGTTTGTGCACAGAGCCGTCGAATGAACACACTTTGACACGCTCCCCATCACGAAAGTATCTTCACATGGCACGTGTGGAAAGACTTCCTCGCGACACACAGACACACACACACACACGTTGATTTGTCTTGGTCTGATGAGACGGACAAGTGAGAGACCATCATCCTGACAGACTGGGCAATGAAGGTGAATGATAATTTGGTTCCAAAGGCGCGCCAGACACCAGGAAGGGCATACCTGCAAAACAGAATGAAGATGATGCGTAAGGGTGCGGGTCTTGCCCTTGCTGTGCCAGACACGGGGAATGACACAGCACGAAAATGAGATGAACCCTCACGAAGATGCATGGGCAAGCATGCAGGTACGCTAGCCTGGGGAGGGTGGGGGAGCTTCGTTGGACAGGGCTCCCCACCCCCCGCCCTGTCCCCTGCGAGTGGGTGTGAACCCATGCTTGTATGTATAGCAAGTTGCACACACACACACACACACACACACACACACACCGAGACACAGACACAGACGTAGACACAGACACAGACACAGACACAGAACAGATACACACACATACACACATTGGCAAACACGTTCAACTGACACTTTTTCAACTGACACTTTTGCTCGATGCACTTGGAACACTCAGAAACACTTTCAACTGAAACTTGCAAACAATTGCACACTGTTGCGCCCAATGTTTTTGGACCTGTGAAGCCTTTCTTTGAGCAAAGGATTGCAACCCACGCGGTCTCACATGCAGGAAACACGTAAACTCCCGCATGGCTCGCAGACATCCCCCTGGGTGCTGCATTTCGTAGTCGTTGGACACGGCACTGCTTTGCTAATGGCTACGTTGCCACGACGCAACAAGCAAGGAGAAGGCGGCCCCGAAACATTGTCGGGTTGACTAAGAGATTCAAATACAGAAAGGCAACACATTCTGGATACCGTACGCACGTGCAACTTTTGCAGACGCTGATTTGTTTGGTCCTTGCGACATCTACGATCCTGTCAACGCTCACTTGCTTGCAGGTCACAAGGCTAGCACGCGTTGATTTGCAGATTTTGTGAGCGAAACAGAGGTAGATCTTTTGTGTTTCCTGCGCTCTCTGGCTTGAAGAGGTTCATGCCCCATTCTGGCCAGCCCGCTCTGCTGAGCCGGAGATTGCGAGAGCACTGTGACTACAAGCGATTGCGGTTGTCTCTTCTGCAAGTTGCCTCTCCGGATAAGGAGACCTGGAACCACGTGGAAACACTTGGACACACTTTTCACCCGGCAGATTTGGAAACGGGCAAGTCTACGCCAGAAATGCCAGAAGGACCCCCGACTGCAAGGTGAACTCCAATGCAAGTCACACAAACAGACAAACTGTTACAACCTGCTACAAACCGTTAAAGGCTGTTCTCAACATACACAACCACGTATCAAACTCATCAGTTGCTTTAACAATGCCAAGCTTCCTGGGGGCCGCTCTAAAGACATCAACGGTGAAGCAAGAGACCTGGCAGAGGGCGTGAGCTTGAAAAGTACACACACACAGAGACACACCGATTCCAAAATAGAAGTTCGGCTGTCGCCATCACGAAGCTGCGAGACAAGACTCCACCCCAACGACTGCAACGGCTACAAAGTCCCGACCGCCACGCGATTCAGCCAAGACGCTGGCGCAGAATACTTGCCATCTTGGACCATGTCCGTCGCCGCGACTTCACATTCCGGGTAGAATCCAAGAAGAATGGGAGAGCATGCTCGAAAGGAGAACCCGGGGGACAGAGCTTGAGATCTTCACGTTTTAGATTCTCCATATCCTCTAGATTCGCCAGATTCCCTAGGTTTTCTAGGTTTTCTAGGATTGCCATGCACACGTTTGGATACCAAGCTCTGAGACCCCAGATCTCCCTCAGAGCCTACCACTGAAGCTCCAGGCAGAGCTGGCCCAAGAGTTCTCTGCAATGGGGAACCGCTCCACTCAGATTTTGTCTACAAAATCCTAAACGCAGTGGGCCAGCCTGACCGAGCTTAACGCTTGTAAAGGAGAGCCCCTTCGGATTCAGCTTCAAGCTTCATTATGTCTGCTAGTACTCCATCGTCCATAGTGAAAAAGCTGCAGGGAATTCCATGGCTCTGGGTTCGGATCAAAGGGTTTAGTAAAAGTTCAGGACTTCGGGCCTTGGGGAGGGCTTCGAGGAGGGCTTGACAGCTGCGGGATTTGAGAGTTGACTTCCACTTCTACGAGGGGGCTCCCACATCTCCCACCGTCCAAGGCATCACACAGGCTCAGGTGAAGAGCCTGTGACATCAACAGGGCGACCATGCGACAGGGAAACAAGACTTGGACCCGACTGAGCGGATGCGGCCTGATCCAGATTTCACTGATGACCTAAGACTCATAAGACTCAGAAACGATTCTGAAAGCTAGAATTCGAAAACTACAGTACATGGCTTGGGGGCCCTTGTCTCCGTGAATCTTCATGCGCGTGTAGCAAGTGCGAACATGTCAGCCCGATTCGCAAGCGCCTACTCTTCCCGGACCATTGCGACTATTCGGGACTCACAACTTGGCCAGTAGACCAATATGGCTATATGCCTCTGGCAGCTGTACCGACATCCTTGTTCGTCGGTCCAAGTGAAACTGCTGAGCCCTCGAAATGTGACGCGCCCAACTGCCCCAACAAGATTCTATGACAGTCAAAACGCCGAAGCCCAACAAGCCCAACTCCCAAATTCGCGCTGCGTCCGGGACCTATCTTGTAGGCTGGAAGGAGCTGCACGGTGAGCAGAGCGCTCTCAAGTGCGATGTGCATGGGATGGAGAGGAAGTCTGCCAAGTTATCTCTGGGTTTTCACCCCAAAGTATCTAGCACAAGAATGCTTGAAAGGACCCTCTTGCTTGATAGGTCTCGCAAGAGCTCTGCACTGAAACCTTGGGTTTTGGGTCGGAAGTGACTTCCTCCGGCCATCCCACGACTTCTGTGAAAATTCAGCGCCCCTTCCAGCTGGCTTGGTGCCCTGGGCGCGAAGAGGCTGAAACGGGGGGGGGGGGGGGGGGGGGGTTATGGTTGCATGTTTCTGCGTGTTCTTGCATGTTATCGCATCCTGTCTGGTTAAAGGGTTCAGTGGATCAAAAGCACTCCTGTTGCGGAATTCCAAGTGGGCACTTTTGCAGCATCCGCTTAAGCCCCAGAGCGTTCACATCTAGCTCAACTCAAATCTCCACAAAGTCCCTCTTCTCAACATCCCCACACACGCCTCTGTCAAGTTCTCGTCATGTCTTTCACACTTCGGACACTGAGTCCCGCACGAACCAGCGCCACGACATCAGAGCCGAGGGCAAGCAAGCAGTTGCCAGAAACTGTCCAACTGCCAAACATCCGTGATGGAGCTTCCCGGCTTGGTGCTGAAGGCTTCATGCAGCAACATCCAAGGTAAGACAGTCTTAGCCCCTGGTAGGCCGGGTAAGCGAAAGCTCGAAAGCGACTCTGTGGCGCCCGCGCAGAGGAGACGCAGCCAGTGCACTGTGAGCGGAACACTCCTCTGTACCCGCAAGCCACCGCGACAAGCCACTGGACAAGATCAGCCGATGGAAACCCACACTCAACAGCCCCTCCCAATGGTGTACATGCTCTACCATCTCGGATGCCTGAGGAGCATTGCGATGACTTCCGGGCCAGCGCATGGTTTTGGCTGGTCAACCTCCCTGTTGAAACTGAAACCACAGGCCCTACTCGTACAATGTCCACGAAGTCACGGCGCGCTAACACAGCTCATGTCCATCCATGTCCCCACCAGCAATCCGAATTACCCGAACCTGTGGTGAATGCAAACCATGGAGCTAGGATGAGGAACGGCCCTCGAGCTATGTTTCGTGATTGCTTCGCCGGCTTCGCGCAGCTTCTCGAGCTCGGTGCTGCTGCGCAGCTTTGGTACGTCTCGACGGATTGAAGAAACGAAAGTGCGAAACAGGAAACTGGCGCCACCAAGGCTGCTTTGCCCGGTGGCCTGCCGGCCATGTGCATGGACGTGAGAGCTGACTGGAGTGCTGATGCTTGTATAGGACTGTGTTTGTTCTATTCAATTCTATTTCAGCTAGCATTCCAGCAACCGTGCGGTAGTGCGGTAGTGCGGTGCCATATGGTGACGTGCCCCGGTCTTGAAGCCTTGAAGCACTAGCTGCCGTTATTGCCATGACCATCCCTGATCCTTTACCGGTGCCAAACATGTCTCGGAAATCTCTCACGGGCAGCTAATCATCATCAATGCACAACATGTGCAGGCGCTGCAACGCTATCAGCCCACTATCCACTCAATGAATCACAACAAGGAACTTCAGTCTCCATGGGCAAGCTGATGCCTCCTGCAGCGCTCTGCGATCAATCAACTTTTCAGGGAATGAATGCTGGGCTTCCAAGCAGGATCCGAGGGTCGTCATCTGTCAGAATCCAAAGTCAGTGGAGCCTCTTGACCCATGAACTAATGCAACTGAACCCTCTTGATTCCTCCATGTTCGGAAGCCGCATTTAAAAAAAAGGCCCTCCAGGCCAGCGCGAGCGGACGTTCGCGACCGGCCCGGCTTGCAGCATAGGAGCTGTCACCCGCGAAGAAGGTTCTATGTTTCACGAAGTCACGCAGCCCACCCATAAGGACTCTGCCACACGAATTTGGACCTCAATCTGCAACAATGGACAATCGAAAAAGCCAATCAGCATCCCTGGCGTTCCACTAACCTTTTGCAAACTGGATCGTGAACATTCGTGAACTCCGTGACAACTGACAGCAAAGGTCTGAGACCCGCTATCGCAGGGCGAGCTTCTTGAGATCGTCACTGGACTTTGCGCGTGCTGGAGCCTTCGACTACGGACCCCGCTAGCTTCGTTACCTTCATTTGTTCATACCTGACACAGACTCTAGCCGACCACTCGGTAAGAGCTCACTACCCAAGCCATGACCCGAAATCCAATGTATCCCAGCACCAAAGAACCAACAACGGGGCTGTGACCTCAACACAAGCACTGCGAGCCACTGAGTGGACCCGGGCCAAGCTACCAAGCTCTCGTGAGTGCAGAGTCACCGGGCTTGGAGTTTGTTCACATGTCACTTTGTTGGTGGCTGTGTGCGGGCTTGGTGTGTCGGTCGCGTCGGAAAAGGTTGCTCACGCCTCCGGATTTGCATACGATGTGCGTTGTCCGTGACGTCGTCTACATCCATGACTTTGTGCGATGCTTTGGCAACAACGATGTTCGTATCGTTCAAGCAGGGAAGCTGGCTAAGATGGATGGGATCGGAGCTATCGGAGCTATGCCTGCAGAGATCCTGCGGACCAGAACATGCAGGATTTTGCTGCTTCTTAAAATCGCCTCTCTCAGTCGGCATCAGCGCAGAATCGACAGGAACGGTCAAGACTGGACCTTCTCCAAGAGACGAACCGTCCGCACCCCTCGAAAGCTCGTGAAGTGCTGATCAGCATGTGGAGCTTCAGGTGTGCGGCGGGAGATGTGGCTGGTAGCAGCATGACGGGCCGGCAAAGTGTAAAGTACTTGAGCTCAGCCTGCATCCTGGCCACAAACTGGAATTTAAGTTTCTGCCTCGGATGGCGCCGATGGGGGAGAGCATAGGAGAGCAGGCGGTGAGATGGATGAGATGGCTAGCAGGCTCAGCAGAGATGGGAGAGGTAGGGGGGTTGGCCTTTCGTTTGCCATGGAACTTCCAATCCTTGTGTTCAATTCTCGCCCAAAACAGATGGCACCTCGACGCACAGCAATGCGGCAACATGGTTGTCTTGGCTGTCTGGTGACCGGGGAGACACGGCCGAGAAAGGGCAAAACACCGCCATGCACTGATAGTACCTGTAACCTGAGCCTAACCAGGTGGAGGCTTTGATGGGAGGTGGAAGATGCTGGTGCCCCAAGGTGGCCGAAGCGCTGTTTTTGCTGTGCGTTTTTTCTTGTTGCTGCATGAGCAGTCGCTTACGCGTCAAACAACAGACCACGACTACACATCAAAACATTCGGTAAAGTCGAGCGCATGTTTTTGCTTTGCGGTCGCTCGTGCCTGCAGGCAACCGAAAAAGCAACACGCGACCGCAGCACCAAAAAACAAACTGCTCGTGTCTGTAAGATGCCCAGAAGGCGCCTCATAAGGAACCGCGCGGCCGCACGGCAAACAAACAAAACAGAGGGCGCGTTTCCGCACGGTCGCGGGCCAAGGAATCACTCACTCACTTCCGCCTCCTCGACCAAGGCTGGGCTTACATGTAATCCCAGCGGGCGACCGCACGGGCAAAAGAAAAACACGCCTCTCCCCCAAGGTGGCAGATGCCTGCATATGTCGCCACCTCGTGGACATGTTTTGTTGAGATGGTTATACGGGAAGGTTGGCCGCAAGTAAAACATAACACCAGATGCCTACCGCCTGCGTGCGACAGTTGGCCTCCCCTCGGTCTCTGCGGAAGCCTGGTGCCTCATTCACCTCGCTCCCTTCACCGTCCCCAACACGGAGGTCCCTGATGGTTGATGCAAACCGAGAAGGAAAACATCACTGGTCTGCTTCCGGCGAGCCCCAATACCGCCAATACTCAGCCCATCTTACTTGCCTGCTAAACACAACAAAGGGCAGGTCTCTGCTGCCATGAGTGACAAAAGTGGAACACACAGTTTTTCTGGGGCAGCTCCAGTTTCAAGGCAAAGTCCGCGCGACAACGATCTGAGGGCAAGATTTCCAAAGAAATCAGACCCCTGTGCCAAAGATCTGAGGCCCAAAGGCGCTGCTGCGCATATTGAGAACCTTTCACTATGGAAAAGGGCAGCTACGAACCCATCACCATCAGGTCGCGCAATGAGAGCTGACATGAAACTGCATGCTACGAAGCTCTAAAGATTTGCATGTTGACTTGAGAGGCGCGAACATGGGACATGTTAAGCTATCGTGCCAAAGCTCCTGAGCAGCACTGAGCACTAGTTGGATCACTCCTGCTGAGATCTATGTTTTTGCAGCGATCACCTCTGGGTCCTCTGCATGAAGACCGCCCACGATTAGAGCAGAACGCTCCCGCTCAGGCGACAAGAAATTTACAAAGGCGTGCAACCTGACAGCAGAGAAGCTCACAGGACTTACAGTGAGCCCAGCTAATTATTCAAGCCCCCCACCCCTTCCCCGGCGAACATCCTGACACCTCCAGAAAGGGATGCTACCGGGCTTCCGCAGAAAGATGCAGAGAGAAAGAGAGAAAGAGAAAGAGGGAGGAGAGAGAGAGAGAGATGCTGTGCTGAGTACTTTACTTCAGAAGGCACAACAGAGATGTAGCTCTCGAAAGGCGAACCTCGCACACGTCTGATCTCAGTCGAAGAGATGGGCTCTGCTCGGAAGGCTTGGTCTCGATAGCCTCGGCACAGCACAACACTTCCTCCGGAACAACAAAGAAAAAAGCTGCGGAGCGTCTACTTTAGCAAAAAGGCTTGCAAGTCTTTTGGGCGCAGGTCTTGCATGTTCAGGCTGATAGAGCACACCGCGCACGCTGCGCAGCTGGTGCAGCTGGTGAAGGGAAGAACAGATGGAAAGGAAAAAAAGAGGAAAATGAGGGACTTCAAGTGACTTCAACCCCTCGTTCTGAGCTCTGCCGCGGTAGAATCGTCTGCATGGACATTGCCTTCTGTTGTCTGATACCTGGGCTTGGCAAGCTTCGGCCGAAGTGTAAGGGCTGTGCGCCCGTGCTGCTGACCCCCAAGAAGAAAGGGGCTGATGAGCGCTGTAGGAAGAAAGGGGTAAGGGTAGGTGGCAGGGTGTGGGTAGGAGTAGGGTAGGAGGAGGGCAGGGGAGGGGGGGAGGGGGGAGGAGGGGGGGAGGGGGGGAGGGGGGGGGGGGAGGAGGGGGGAGGGGGGGAGGGGGGGAGGGGGGGGGAGGGGGGGGGGGAGTGGGGGGAGGGGGGGGAGGGGGGGAGGGGGGGAGGGGGGGAGGGGGGGGAGGGGGGGAGGGGGGGAGGGGGGAGGGGGAGGGGGGAGGGGGGGAGGGGGGGAGGGGGGAGGGGGGAGGGAGGGGGGGAGGGGGGAGGGGGGGGGAGGGGGGGGGGAGGGGGGGAGGGGGGAGGAAAATTGATGCTTGGACAAATTTGGGCCAAGCTGGACAAGGTGCCGGGATCCACTTCGAGAAGACATCCAAGGATCTCCTGTTTAGATCGTTCCGAGCTACCGCTGACAGTCCATGTGTCTGCACTCAGGCAGACTGCACCGCCGGGTCGTACCGTGTGACAAAGTGGCATCACTGGTCAGTGGTTGCAACGGTTGCCTTGTACTCCGGCGACATTCGACCTTCCTGAGGCAGTAGCGGCACAGCGGCACAGCGGTACAGCGGCACTTGGCTCCAAGAAAGGTGCACATGGCGTGGAGGCACTGTGGCAGCCCTGCCTTGGAAGCTGGACAGCGGCGGTCTTTCAGCAAGCTTCGCCTTGAGAGATGCATGGAGGGACAAAACCACCAAGGAGAGCACCAAGAAATGTGCTGCTCCTTTTCTTCGAGGAATCCATGGCTCTTTCCGAGACCAAGTTGCACCCCGTGGCTTCTGGCATAGGAGAAAGCCTTGCACTCTCCGGGCCTCGGCGCTTGATGCTGAGGGACTGCGCTAGACAAAGAAGATCTGATGAAAAACAAGACCCCCCCCCCCGCCCCCGCCCGAGTGAGAAGTGTTTTGATTCCGACAACCAATCTGAAGGATTTCCCGCACAGACAAGGCCCCCCCCCCATCGTCTTGAAGACTTTGAAGACCTGAGGTGCACGCCGAGTGCTGAACCTCAGTCCAGAACGAACACCACCCGACCCAGGACTTTAGAGAATGCATCCAAAGGGTTCAGGGGCCCGTTCAGGGTGATCTTTCTTTGGCCTGTGTTGGGCTGCGCGATGTTGCAGGATGTTGCACCGATGTATCACAATGCACAGAATGGAAACTCGACAGTGCAAGCAGGCTCCGAGAAAACAAGAGATTTTTTCTCGCCTGAGAACCGATCACGACAAGACTTGTCCCCAAGATTCCCCAAGCCCACTTTGGCATGACAGGAGGCCATGGATACCGGCCCATGGCCAAGGCGTAGCCCAAAACGCCACATGAGAATAGATCCTTAGAAGGCGAAGCTCCTCAAGCAAGCTTTGAGGGAGTTCGGAGAGAAACATCACTCCCAAGTCCTGCTCTGTCAAAACCGCACACCAGAGCCTTGACCCTCCTCCTCACGGCTGTGAGACCACAGCCATCCACAGCCTTTTGAGCCCGTCTACTACCCCCCAAAGAAAGAATCTTATTTTTGGGCTTCAAGAAGAAAAGCTTGACTTCGATGTCTCGCTGCCCCTGCGTGTGTGGGCTTCGGTGGGCCATCCACCAATTCCGGCGCCAGGAACATGGCATCTCGGCCTGGACGGTGCTTGGCAGGTAGCCGTTTGCGTGGCGTATGTGGCAAGGGGCAGCATTCCCCAGAATCCCAGAAGCGGCGAATACCGAAGACCTGCCCTCATAAACAAAAACTCGAGGAACATACCCCTTTGCAACTGCAGGGCGCTCTCGGTCTGCCTTTGTCGTCCAGAGTGCGCGACTCCCCAAAGTCAGACAGCAAGACCTCCGGCATTGCTACACAGCTCCACAGAGACAGCACATGACGGCATCGCGACAGGCATCGAGGCTTCCCAACTTACAGCAAAGGATGACCAGCAGGGGAACCCCAGCGACATCCCCAGCCTTGCAGTCCCCGTTCGGCAGGTGTTGCAGCCATGTGTTCTCGGCCCGAATGCGTCCGTGCCTGAAACTTCAGGAGTGGCATGGGTGGCATGTGTGCCATGGCCTACGGATGGAGTGCTACTTTGCCATGGTGGGCCCTTGATAGGCGGGGTCACTTGCACCTTGTTTCAAGAGTACTCAGCATCCTGAGCAGTGCCTTTCGCAAGCCCTTGATTCTGAAATCCGAGTGGCACCAAGCCCAGGGAATCCAAGTCCAAAGTGGCTTTGATGAGGGACCTTTTTGACAGCTTTGGCAGAATGGACAGATTTTGGTCAAGCGAAGCTGGCAGCTCGCCCCTGGCCTCAAGATTGTCAGTGCCTCGGCCTCGCGGGCGCTCCCTGGGTTGGGCAGTGTCTCGCAGCAGTCGAAAAGGTTGTCACCAAGATCCTGAAAACAGGCTGCCGCTACGTCCAAGCACAAAGAACACGCATGCCAGAAAAACATATATATATATGTATATATATATATATATATGTATATATATATATATATATATATATGTATATATATATATATATATATGTATACATATATATGTTATATATGTATATATATATGTAATATACATGTATACATGTATGATATATGTATTATGTATATATGTATATATGTATATATGTATATATGTATATATGTATATATGTATATATGTATAGTATATATGTATATATGTATATATGTATATATGTATATATGTGTATACACTTTTTGTGAATATGTGTATATGCTTATATATGTAAATCTGAATGTGTGTGTATGTGTATATGTGTATATGTGAAAATGTGTGTATATGTGTGCATGTGTGTGTGTGTGTGTCTATGTGTGTATATGTGTGTATATGTGCGTATATGTGTGTATGTGTGTGTGTGTGTATATGCGTGTATATGTGCGTATATGTGTGTATGTGTGTGTATATGATGTGTATATGTATATGTATATACACATACATATGCGTATGCGTATGCGCACCCCCCCCCCCCCCCCCCCGATCCACACATTTGGCTTCGGTTGGATGAGAATGAATCTGGAGCACCGGGACCCTGGACTCCACAATCTGGAGTCTGTGATCTGCTCCAGATTCACTCTGGAAATCTGGAGTCTGGAGCCTGGGTACCCCAGACTTAATCTGAGGACTTGCTTTCTTACCCGGAATCCGTTGTCGGATTCAGTCGTTTCTATATGGTCACTTCTCTAGATTATACGCAAACAGGAAAATAATTATGAGAACTCAGAATTTAATGAAACTATACCCTTCGCAGCGTCCTGTTCTAAAGCGCTTGTGATGCAAAAATTGCCAGTTTCAGACGTTTTCTTCTCCCACAACAAGCAAAGCCTGCTGCCTCGTATGTCTTAGCTATGTTATGCTTTCTCCAAAACTAAAAAAACATGAATGCTGGCTTTAGTGGTTATACTGAATGTAAAGCCTAATGACCAAACTTAAGATGTGAACTTTCTTGATAAAAAAATATAGTGCATCCAATATATACTTGGGATTCCCCCCTCCAATAAGCAGCGAAGAGCCTGACACGTTGTCTTGGTTTTGTCGGGTGATGCAAAGAATAAACATAGCAGAATTAATCAACTGACTACAAATACTGATCCCTATGCCATCTATGGACCTTCCGGAATCTCAAGCCAGACTGATCTCTGATTTATCAACCATGGTTCAGAGCATGACTCAACATGATCAAGTCCGCACAGGTAGCAGATTACACTGCCCACTACACGGACACACTCCGATCATGGCATCTGCACTGAACTCTCGTCCCTGCCTCATCGCAGACCAGCAACACCGCCCCACTGGGGTCGTCCTTTCCAGATAGGACAAAACTGGGCAGAAGGCACTCTGAATTGGAAGTAAGATGATGTAAGCCTGTTGAACGACATTTGTTTCTCAGATCAAGATACGAGATTCTGTCGAACCATCGTCAACTCTCCAGCGGGGATGCCTTGTAGGCACCCGAGCGCCACGTGTCAGCCGCGCAGCCAGGCGCGACTCCTCGGCAATGGCCCACGCATTCGGTCCCAGAGGGCAGATGACGGCAAATGCATAGTGGCATAGTGAGGATCATGGAAGCAGAAATCTCTTGGCATCTGAGCTGCTTGAGTTTTAAGGCCTGCTGCATGCTGTGGCACTCTCTCTGATCAGAACACCCTCTGCAGTGCCGCAGCCCTTGAGGATGACGCCACCAGCGCGCTCAAGCATCAGGATGTCCTGTGTCCAAGGCAAGCCAGGCAAGCTAGGCTTGAGTAGGCTAGGCTTGAGCCAGGCTCAAGCTGGACCATAGAGTCTTGCGGTTGCAACGCGTGGCTTCAAACGACATTGGGTTGAGAGGTTTGCTGAGGCAGTGACCACGTGTAACAACTGACCACATTGGGACATGCGCGAAAACAAGCCTCCTGCCCTGGTTACATTGCCCGGGGACGGTATGCCGGCTTGGACGGGGATCCCATGGTCCCCCCCCTTCAGGACATCCTGGAGATATAACGAGGACCAAGGTCCTCAACACCGGGGCCCTGACACCAAAGTCGCGCTTCCGGCACCCGACAAACAGACCCCCAGAAAGGATCACTGCGAAGAGCATTTCGGGGTACTCTTCTTAAGCCGTGTAATCTTTCACAAAGCTCCTGGAAGCTATCCACAGCCCAGCAGCAGCGAAATCGTTTGCACTGCAACGTCTCAGCTACATCTCCGAATCGGAAGAGGTAGGGCAATTGATTTCTCTCTATATTGCCTTATTCATATGAAGTCTGACTCCGGAAGCTTGACGCACTTGTGATTTCGATTCACCTTTTTTTGCTCTAGGCCTGGCGTGGAACTAAAACGAGCGGAATGGTTATCGAAATACCAGGTGCTTGCATGGATGACCCACATCGCGGCTATTGGTGCATCTTAGGAGTTTCTCCGAGACCAGTTCTGGACTTTCTCGCAGCTTCTTCGATCATCTTTGCCTGTTCCAACTTTTAACCCGGTTACCCAGCGGCAGATGGAACGCGATTCGAGCAACCAGCCAGTCGGAGCGAGACGACATGCGTCAGGCAGCACAAACATGCACCAGGGATACTCGCAGTTTGACAAGGTCAAAAATGCCGTTCCTGTGTTGAACCTGCAGCACCAACAACATCACCGAAAATCGCACCCAGCAACATTGGAAGTGGAACCAGAGAGACCTACAGTAAGCGTTGTTGGGAGTTGTTTTGACCGCTTTAGCCGTTTTAGCCCCACTGCCCAGTGCCTTCAGAGTCGAGACCGTCTCCGATTGCGCTTGGAACCTGCAAACTTTTATCCGCACCTGCAAACCTGTGCCCTATGCTGGAGGTGCTCAGGCCCATTGTGCACATTGCTGCCTGATACTGCCTTTCTCAGCAAGACCCTGAGACCCTCCGACCCTCAGAGCTCACAAAGCTGTTCCTGCACCTCCTGTCACCCTTCTGACGAGGCAAACAGAAACCCAAGTTGATCCAGGTTGCGGGGGAGGGCATTGCTGAGCTTGCGTTGCGCTTAAGCGCCAAAAGCTCCCAGCTTGGGCCACGGCCACTGCGGAGTGAAGCGCTTCACCGGGACGGCCCTGACAGACATGACATCAGCCGTATGCAGTTGCGAAACAGACTTGAGCAACACCAAAAATCAGGCCTCTTGTCCCAGCTGTCGAAATGGATCTCAATTTGGCCTGCACATTCGTAGGTATGAGTTCAGGGAAGCGGGAAAGGAGAGTGAGTCCAATGTGCCCCCATGAAAGTTGGAGTCTTGGTGAAACAATGTGAAACATCCAAGTGGCTCAACCAACTCGGCGACGCGGCTCGGAGCACATGAAGCATCTTGTACCTGAACCGGAGATGCTCCTTTTGTTGTTGGAGGCAAGCAAGGTGGGCTTGGGGCATATTATCCAACATTGGCTGGCGCTTCTTCCCGCGACTTGGCGAAGGAAGCACATTGCCAGGAACATGGTCTTCTGTAGGAAGACATACCTACTATATTTGCCAATGTTCACCCGATGTGCAGTCCGATTTGCGAGACAGGGGAGAGCCAGGACCGTAGGAAGGCACGCACTGAGAAACCGGAAGCTGCGAAGACGTCGTCACCCCCCATCTTTTCTCGCGTCTCACGCGGCGCAGCCGCCTGCTGCCTGCAGGCCACACACATAGCCCGCAGCGAGCTCCCACACGCCACGCTGCAATCTCTTGCACGACACGAGGCGTGCTCCCACGCTTCATGCGGCGCGTTGCCACGTGCTCATTCCGCAGCTCCTATACCCAGACAAAGCCATGTGTTTCTTCAGAAGTATCCACACGATACAGGCAGACAACTAACTGCCAGGCCGCTACATGGTCAAGAAATGATGTCCGTTCCCACCAAAACATGGAATGCTGAGAAGCAACGCCGAATATTCCGCCTTACAAGGAAGATAGAATGTCGCCTGATACATCATCTCTCCTAGTTTCTGCTGCAGAAGCGACAAGATGTTGATGTGAGGGGGAGGCCTTGCAAAAAACACCCGCTCACCTTGCCGCCTCAAAGTCTGGAGTGACTGCACGTGGCAGGGACTTTCTTCCCGAGTAACGAATAGTAGGCAGAAGCGCGGTCACCTGGTACGCAATCCCCTCGCTGGCTTTGACAGCCTTGCCCTTAGCCTGGCCCACAAAGTCCTCCTGATTCAGCCCAGGCACCGTCCAGAGTCCCAGGGCGGCAGGGTTGTCAGAGCATCCTCGTAGGGAGTCCTGCAAGCTTCGACACACCAGGTCCTCTTCATTTATGAATACCCTTTGATGAGTTTCTGGCGAGCTAAACACCTCGACTTCCTCCGATACTCCCGCACTCCAGTCATTCCAGCCTCTATTCCTGCTACTACTGTTTCTAAAACAATCTGCTCTCAGAAGCGTCTGTAGAACTGACTCTCAACGATGCAGTACAATCATCTGCCTGGCCACAGCCTTTGAGTGTGGTGAACGAACTGAACTCACGCCGCAAGAAGTTGGGAAGGCTCTTCTGAAACAAGCCCATGCTCCATCTCGCAGCCGGTCCTCTGAAATTCCATCACCTTGTATTTTCAGACTCTTCTAGATTTGAAGGCAGGCTCAACAGCATGTATCTTTCCTTTGGGAGTTCCTGCTTCATTCTGGTCCCAGATGTGATCGGATTGGCAATGTCTGGAAGATCCCGGGACACCAATCTAGTTGTCAACGTCATCTGGGCCCATCTCCCAACAGGGCACCTTGGACCTTGAGCCCTACGAGAGCTGCTGGCGCCTCTGACATGGTCGACGTGAAGTTTTCTTCAGAGAACAGGTCCTTGCAGAAAACACAAAAACCAAAGCAAGAAACAAAGCCTTTCAGCCTTCTCTAGAGGGATCAAGTATCCTAAAACGAAGGGATTTGTGAAACCTCAGGCCACAGCGTCCCGGCCCCAAGTGCATGGGGCTACTGGGGCTACCGCCCAAAGGTTGCCCGAACTTTGCCATGTGGAGAGCTCGAACCCAAGCACGTGCACTCTGCTGCAATATGTTCTAAATTAGTTGTTGTTTCAGTCCTTTCCCTTCACTTGCTTGCACAAGCTTGCACTGAGAACCCTGTCGCAGTGCAAAGAATAAGAAATCTCACGGGCTCCTCCTGAACAGCTGGCGAGCCATCCTCGGTCACATTCCTGCGACTTTCGGTTACATGCTGTGACGCTTAAGAAGTTCGGGCTGTTGCAGCTCAGTTGCACATGACACAAGCACCGCCAGTACGGGGCATGGGATCACTTTTAACCAAGAACGGGCAAAAGGTGTCACAGTCAGAAAAATGCGTGCCCTGCTCCGAGCCTGCTCATCGGCGCGGCTGTTGTCTCTGTTGAAGACGACAATTGGCGATCCTGCAAGGGGCAACTGTTGCGCTCTGAGATGACGGGACCTTGCATCTCAAGGCCGAGTAGGCGGTGTTTGAAAAACCGCAGTGGCTCTTGCAGAGTGCCCTTGCAGAGTGCTCATGCAGAGTGCTTGCAGGTTTTACACTTCGGCGGGCTCCTTGCTGACATATGAAGCTTTGTGAGGATATGAACTCTGCGCCGAGATAAGTGATGTCTGACAGGCTTAGCATGCTTCTTGTTACACTCTCCCTTGCCATGAACACTCTGGGCACTTTGCCTTGGACTCCTTGGACTCCTTGGGCATCTTCTTGTACGACAACACACCCCTTGGATGGCGTTGCTGCAATTTGAGCTCCACAGCTCAAGGTCTTATCGTGGCTGAAACCAAGCACAAGAAGAACATGCGGCGTGCATTCTAGACTTCAGAACGTGATCAACACAGGCCTTTGTGCCAACAGCATGCCGGCCAAGCCGAAACCAGTCGCCATCCTCACACGTGCAGGAGGCCGCAAAACTTCTTCACAGGCCGCAAACGTTTTTGGCCTTCAAGGGCAGTCACAACATGACCTGAAATCTCACCATGCCTGGTGACAGCAATCTGACAAGTCAACCGTGTCCGGTATTGCATTACGCATAGTTACATAGGCCCGTTGTGTGCACAAACATTGTACCCTCAGGACACGAGGAGTACCCTGGATTCATAATCAACGAGATGCGTGGACTCCTGTCACAGGAACAAATGCGCGATGCACCCGTTGAGCACTGATCGCCCTCAAAAGTGGATCTGGCAGTAGATACCGAAGCATCAATCAACATTGACTTCGAATCATGAATTGGAAGACTACATTTCTCTGAGCACAAATTTGATGCTGCATTGTGATGTTTTCGATACAGTGCTGCAGCAACAGTCGTACGTACATCATGTAGTGTATGCAGTACACGGTTTTTGTCATAAACCTGATCCACTTGAGAGGCGCAGTATTTGCCCATTCCATCCTTTTAAATCGGCTCGAGCCCCAAATGGACGGGGATCAACAAAGGCCAAGCTTAGCAGGTCTGGACAGCGCAAGTGCCAGAATCGACCCTACTGAAAAAGCACGGTTCATGCAGCTAGCGCCAATCGACGACCCTGTAACCTCATCGGCAGGCTTGCCGCGTCCCAAAAAATCTTGATGACCTTAGGCTTGGCGATTTGCGCCGTACGCAAAATGACAAGTAAAAGGCCAGTCACGGATTTTTTTGTCTGTTCTACAAGCTCCAGCTTACGCATTCCAGATGGTTTGCGGTTACCATGGAACACCATGACGAATTCCTAGGTTCATCACGTACGTGCTCGCGCTTCATCCTTTCGGAAAATGGTCTCGACTGGCGCTGCCTTTGCACAATGGTATTCATCGAAAACTGAACATGGGCTTACCGCAGGTTTGCCTCAGCGACCGTCTCTTTCTCTCTCTCTCTCTCTCTTTCTTTCTTTCTTTCTCTCTTTCTCTCTCTCTCTCTCTCTCTCTCTCTCTCTCTCTCTCTCTCTTTCAAACACAGCGTTTACGACATGTAACCAAATGCTGAGATGAGCACGCAAAAGGCTGGCGGCAGGAACACGTCAAGCCGAGCAAGCTTACAAATTTTGACCGGAGCCGACGTGTCGAGCGTGTGCCGAATTCCTCATTAACTCAGCTCGTGCAGTTCAGGTTGAACTGCAGAGGCGGTCAAGCAGCCTGGATGCAGTGGGATATGTCCCACGCACCGGACTTTGCTGTGTCGTAGTGGCTTGCATCCGTAAGGAATCACCGTGTGCGCCAAGCAGTTTGGCAGTGCAAAGAAGGGGCAAGGTTGGCGGTGATTGGGAAACGGCTTGGGTGTTTGCCCCATGGCACTAGCGAAGCCACGAAGTCCTCTGAAAGCACTGCAGGGAGTCGGAAGTGGGCCGGCGTGAGGGACTCTGGCAAGCTCGGGGCAGCGACTGCACACCCAACAGATCCCCGAAATGGCCACGGCGGGGATCTGCACCCACTACACCATGCACATAAAGGCCACAGGCGATCCGCCTTTGGAGCTGAAGAACCTTGAGATTTTTGCTGGAGAAAAAAAAACCAAGCGGATCAATCACTGCTTGGTGCTGTTGGACGATCTTTAGGACAACGCTGTGTTTCGTTCAGCCCGAAACCCTACACCCGAAACGCCCCTTACGTACGCGCAGTTCGCGGAGGCAGTGTGCCTCCTCACTTGCCCTGGCCCCCATTTGAGTTCTTGTTCTTCATCTTGTTCACTTTTCGCGCTTCCTACTTGATGCTTTGCTGAGGCAAGGCTTGTGGAATATCCTCTCTACCACGCTCCTCTTACGGTTTTGTTCCTGCGTTGCTTGTTCAACGGGCCACCATCAAGGGGTCTGCAAATTTAACCGAGGGTGCTGGGTGGCGAAGGGTAGCTGATTATAACAGATTGGGTGTTCTGCTGCGGCTCCCGCAGGAACCTTGCTTTTCGGGCACGCGTTCCCGCTGCGTGACGCCTGCGCCCGCTGTCCGCAGTTCCTCCGCACAACGTGCGCTATGAGTGTTCGGTCTGGCATCTTTCAAAGTTTGATTTCCGAGCACGCCACAAACACGTTGCGATGTGCGTCTGCTGCTGCAGCTTCTGGGTCCAAGTTTGAAGCAAATTTTTTTCATGCCTGCCGGAAGGGGATATGCGTCGCTCTTGGGTTTTGCTGGCATGTGTGCCTCCAGCTGTGGCTGTGACCTGTAACACGGGCAGCAGCTTGACGCACGAGGGAGACTGTGGGACTATGGGCAACACGAGCAACTTCACTACAGGTTCCTTCTGGCCGGTGTTTGCTCCGCTGTCTTCGTGACGTCTGGCTGCGTAGAGGGCTCTACTACAGACTGCGCCACCCTCCAGGCTGCCTACGACGCCATGGACCCCAGCGCCGGTAAACTATGGCTTCGGATGCGAGGAATGTTCTACAGATGCCTGCAACCCACAACAACTCCGCTTTCCACGACAGCCAATGCTATGATAGGCGGCTTAGCAGTAACGGCGAGGGCCCTGACCGGGGCACCAGGCATGGCGCTGCTCGCGTGGTATTTGATTGGCGACGAGATCCCCAGCTGAGAATTCGTCCATGTTCGGCCGGTTGTAAAGCCGTCAAGGCCTCTTCAAAGCCTGCATGGGGGGCTGTTCCGAATCATGCGCCTCATGCTTGGGGCAGTAGTATGGTTTACCTAAACCCTAAGCCTAAACCTTGAACCCTAAACCCTAAACCCTGGGTTTAGGGTTTAAGGGTTTAGGGTTTAGGGTTTAGGGTTTAAGGGTTAAGGGTTTAGGGTTTAGGGTTTAAGGGTTCAGGGTTTAAGCCCTTTTTGACCCCGCGCGCTCTGACGGGTCCGTGGCTGCCGAACAACCCTAAACCCTATACGGGGGGCAACCAAAGGGGGAAAGGGGTCAACCCCAAAGACCGCCCTGGACTTATATTCCCCAGATCGACCAGCACAACAAACACAGAACACGGACCAGGAGAACCAGGGAAGGGAGTAAAGGGGGCCTATGCCTAAGCATCTAGGAACCAACCCCAACCCCAACCACGCGGGCTTTACCTTTTTTAAGCTTGTGGCCTTAGTACTTCTGGCCATCCTTGAGCCAAAATGTACACTGGTGTTTTACCCTTTCAAACCTGTAAAAGGCAACCTCCGCACTCCCCCTGTCCTGAGCTTCCCTCAGGACACCATTGGAGGTGCAGGCTCCTTTTCATTCTGGCCAAAAGCTTTTTTTTTCACAGCGGCCAAACATATGTTTAACGTCCAATAGACGGGCCGTAGCCATTGGCTTGCATATCAGGGCTTAACGTCATCCAGGACGAATGAATTGAAACACCTTTCTTGAAGACCTTTCAGTCTTCTTCACCACAACCGTGGTCTTCACTTCCCTAAGGGCTATACACTCTCTACCATCAGGGATTTCCTTAACCTTAATGGCAAAAACCCTAACCCTTTTTGCTCGACGCATTGATCTTTCCTCCAACCATTCTGCCGATCGTCACTATATCTTTGGAAAAGGATTCATCCTTTTGTATCCCATCCTTGAAAACCAGTCACTTCTTCGCCTCCCGACCAGCTTCGCAGATTCGATGTAGCTGCACCAAGATGCTCTCAAGATCCTTGACCTGAACCAACGGATCGTTCAAACATCGCTGAATAGAGGATACCAATCCTTCTCGCCGTGCTTCTTCTATCGCTTTACACGATGTGGTCACCTGTGTCGTTGTGGCAACCGACTCCGATGCAGCGGGAACAGAAGCTTGTCCCTTCTTTCCGGACTCTCCTCCTTCTTCTGGTGCTACATCCCTTCTCTTGGGACTTGACGCCTTCTCCTTCTTTTGTTACCTATTTGCAGAAACACCAGGTTTTGACCGCGTCCGATGAGAGGACTTCTCCGCCTTGGGAATTGCAACCTTTTTTGACGACAAACCCACTTCCCCACGATCCACATTGATTGGCCATGATTGGCCTTTTCTTAGGCTTTGGGGCAAGCACAGTATATGGATCATGCGTTGCAGCGGCAGCTTTCCTCTTCTTTTTGTTCTTCTCCGGCTCCTCATCGACCTGGACAATCACTTCTGTGACTTCTGGCACTACCTCTTCAACTGCAGGCTCATCATCTGACTCTTCCTCCAGTGGCCTTTTTTTACCACCTTTGGGGTCGCCTTCACCCTCCAGCTGAGCTTTTTCGTACCATATCCTCAATTCATTTGTCCACTCTTCGGCCTCTGCCAGCGGAATATCACAGGATCTGACCACCTCGTACAATTCCAGCGTAGATAACATCTTATCCGTCCATGAAAGCCACTCATCATTTTTCTGATCCTCGTCAGTAATCCTCCAAAGCTTGAAGATTGGCTCGCCTTCCCAGCGATCGATGTCATCCCTCCCACCAGACATGTACGACACCGCTTCGGCAATTAGGTTGCTTTTTTCTGTTTCTTCGTCATAAACCATCTCATCCTCCAAATCCTCTCCTCTTTCAGGAGAAAAGCTCCTTTCACCATCGCCCTTCCTTGGCCGATCTCTTGGCGGTGTAGCAGGCGACCTTGGCCTCTCATTGCGCCTAATATGCTCAGAGACGCATTGATCACCTCGCTTGCATTTTCCAGTTTGAAAAAACTGAATACATTTCACACCAGTCGCATCGTGCGAATATTTGCAATCTTTACCAGCATGACACCCTCGTCCATCCACATAGTACCTACATCAGTACGAAGCTAACACCACATCCTCATTGGAATAAATAAATTTGCAGTTCGCACCAAACTTGCAGCGATCGTTCCCTTAGTGAAACCAATAGCAGATACCTTGCCTTTTTGTCAGGCGTTCTGCTTCAAGACGGTCCATCGAACGATCCCGCTCTACATGGACATGCCATGACTTGGAGAACTACCTTCTTCACCCAAGGTGCTAGTTGTGGATGCTTTAGTGGAACTTCCTGGAAAACCCTTTCTGATGCTCACGCAATCCCATGATTGGTTTTCTCCTGACTTCTGAGCCAAATACAACGAACCACGTTTTTCGGTTCCAAATCCTCCAGCACGACACAACTTCCTGTAACCAGCCCTAAACCCTTTCCACCAAAATGCTCTAAGAACATCAACTCCACCCGGACTTTCATTTCCGGCTCTCGGTTCCAATCGAAGTCATAAAACGGACAAATAATTCACTGTAATAACCTTGATTCCTTCTTTGAAAAAGGATTTTCCAGTTTGCAACCGGGCATTCAAATCCACCCATAGCACATATGTTCTTACTGACGCAGCTGTTGCACTACGATCTGTTACAACACAACGCACAACCCATCGAATTGTTGGTGATTGAATCGACACATGAGAATCACCATACGTCAGTGAGGGGGACCCCTCTGAGGGTCCGAACTTATAGCGGGCACTTTTGCGTTATCGGAGTTTAACAGTGGTCTTTCGGGGGGCCCCACTCTGCCGTTTTTTTGTTTAGCGGCCCATGCTGTGCACTATGTCCACACAGCAGTCTTGCATTGAGGAAGAAGCGGCGCAACACTTGTAGAACTTTTTGCGTCAAAAAAAATCACACAGGTTCCTTCTGGCCGGTGTTTGCTCCGCTGTCTTCGTGACGTCTGGCTGCGTAGAGGGCTCTACTACAGACTGCGCCACCCTCCAGGCTGCCTACGACGCCATGGACCCCAGCGCCGGTAAACTATGGCTTCGGATGCGAGGAATGTTCTACAGATGCCTGCAACCCACAACAACTCCGCTTTCCACGACAGCCAATGCTATGATAGGCGGCTTAGCAGTAACGGCGAGGGCCCTGACCGGGGCACCAGGCATGGCGCTGCTCGCGTGGTATTTGATTGGCGACGAGATCCCCAGCTGAGAATTCGTCCATGTTCGGCCGGTTGTAAAGCCGTCAAGGCCTCTTCAAAGCCTGCATGGGGGGCTGTTCCGAATCATGCGCCTCATGCTTGGGGCAGTAGTATGGTTTACCTAAACCCTAAGCCTAAACCTTGAACCCTAAACCCTAAACCCTGGGTTTGGGTTTCAGGGTTTAGGGTTTAGGGTTTAGGGTTTAAGGGTTAAGGGTTTAGGGTTTAGGGTTTAAGGGTTCAGGGTTTAAGCCCTTTTTGACCCCGCGCGCTCTGACGGGTCCGTGGCTGCCGAACAACCCTAAACCCTATACGGGGGGCAACCAAAGGGGGAAAGGGGTCAACCCCAAAGACCGCCCTGGACTTATATTCCCCAGATCGACCAGCACAACAAACACAGAACACGGACCAGGAGAACCAGGGAAGGGAGTAAAGGGGGCCTATGCCTAAGCATCTAGGAACCAACCCCAACCCCAACCACGCGGGCTTTACCTTTTTTAAGCTTGTGGCCTTAGTACTTCTGGCCATCCTTGAGCCAAAATGTACACTGGTGTTTTACCCTTTCAAACCTGTAAAAGGCAACCTCCGCACTCCCCCTGTCCTGAGCTTCCCTCAGGACACCATTGGAGGTGCAGGCTCCTTCTCATTCTGGCCAAAAGCTGTTTTTTTCACAGCGGCCAAACATATGTTTAACGTCCAATAGACGGGCCGTAGCCATTGGCTTGCATGTCAGGGCTTAACGTCATCCAGGACGAATGAATTGAAACACCTTTCTTGAAGACCTTTCAGTCTTCTTCACCACAACCGTGGTCTTCACTTCCCTAAGGGCTATACACTCTCTACCATCAGGGATTTCCTTACCCTTAATGGCAAAAACCCTAACCCTTTTTGCTCGACGCATTGATCTTTCCTCCAACCATTCTGCCGATCGTCACTATATCTTTGGAAAAGGATTCATCCTTTTGTATCCCATCCTTGAAAACCAGTCACTTCTTCGCCTCCCGACCAGCTTCGCAGATTCGATGTAGCTGCACCAAGATGCTCTCGAGATCCTTGACCTGAACCAACGGATCGTTCAAACATGCTGAATAGAGGATACCAATCCTTCTCGCCATGCTTCTTCTATCGCTTTACACGATGTGGTCACCTGTGTCGTTGTGGCAACCGACTCCGATGCAGCGGGAACAGAAGCTTGTCCCTTTCCTTCTTTTGTTACCTATTTGCAGAAACACCAGGTTTTGACCGCGTCCGATGAGAGGACTTCTCCGCCTTGGGAATTGCAACCTTTTTTGACGACAAACCCACTTCCCCACGATCCACATTGATTGGCCATGATTGGCCTTTTCTTAGGCTTTGGGGCAAGCACAGTATATGGATCATGCGTTGCAGCAGCAGCTTTCCTCTTCTTTTTGTTCTTCTCCGGCTCCTCATCGACCTGGACAATCACTTCTGTGACTTCTGGCACTACCTCCTTAACTGCAGGCTCATCATCTGACTCTTCCTCCAGTGGCCTTTTTTAACCACCTTTGGGGTCGCCTTCACCCTCCAGCTGAGCTTTTTCGTACCATATCCTCAATTCATTTGTCCACTCTTCGGCCTCTGCCAGCGGAATATCACAGGATCTGACCACCTCGTACAATTCCAGCGTAGATAATATCTTATCCGTCCATGAAAGCCACTCATCATTTTTCTGATCCTCGTCAGTAATCCTCCAAAGCTTGAAGATTGGCTCGCCTTTCCAGCGATCGATGTCATCCCTCCCACCAGACATGTACGACACCGCTTCGGCAATTAGGTTGTTTTTTTCTGTTTCTTCGTCATAAACCATCTCATCCTCCAAATCCTCTCCTCTTTCAGGAGAAAAGCTCCTTTCACCATCGCCCTTCCTTGGACGATCTCTTGGCGGTGTAGCAGGCGACCTTGGCCTCTCATTGCGCCTAATATGCTCAGAGACGCATTGATCACCTCGCTTGCATTTCCAGTTTGAAAAAACTAAATACATTTCACACCAGTCGCATCGTGCGAATGTTTGCAATCTTTACCAGCATGACACTCTCGTCCACATAGTACCTACATCAGTACGAGCTAACACCACATCCTCATTGGAATAAATAAATTTGCAGTTCGCCAAACTTGCAGCGATCGTTCCCTTAGTGAAACCAATAGCAGATACCTTGCCTTTTTGTCAAGCGTTCTGCTTCAAGACGGTCCATCGAACGATCCCGCTCTACATGGACATGCCATGACTTGGAGAACTACCTTCTTCACCCAAGGTGCTCGTTGTGGATGCTTTAGTGGAACTTCCTGGAAAACCCTTTCTGATGCTCACGCAATCCCATGATTGGTTTTCTCCTGACTTCTGAGCCAAATACAACGAACCACGTTTCTCGGTTCCATATCCTCCAGCACGACACAACTTCCTGTAACCAGCCCTAAACCCTTTCCACCAAAATGCTCTAAGAACATCAACTCCACCCGAACTTTCATTTCCGGCCCTCGGTTCCAATCGAAGTCATAAAATTCACTGTAATAACCTTGATTCCTTCTTTAAAAAAGGATTTTCCAGTTTGCAACCGGCCACCCATAGCACATATGTTCTTACTGACGCAGCTGTTGCGGTTTTGTATGCATGGCCAGAGTTTTTTTTTGCTTTTGCGAGAAGATGCTTGTTTTAGCAAGCATGGTTCACGTCACACGTAGAAGATTTGTAAGTGCTTGACGTTGTTGAATAGGCTCGAGAAGTAGTTTGGACGGGTTGGCAGCCAATGTTTCACTCAACAACCAGCTTGAACAGCAGCCGAAGCAAAAGAAGAGTGTGGTGTCACTCTTTGCTCAAAGACCCTGAAGAGAGTGGGAAGCTGCTACTCTTTGCTCAGAGAAGCCTGAAGAGAGTGTGGAGCTGCTACTCTTTGCTCAGAGAGGCCTAAAGAGAGTGTGGAGCTACTCTTTGCTCAGAGAAGCCTGAAAAGAGTGTGGAGCTGCTACTCTTTGCTCAGAGAAGCCTGAAGAGAGTGGAGCTGCTACTCTTTGCTCAGAGAAGCCGGAAGAGAGTGTGGAGCTGCTACTCTTTGCTCAGAGAAGCCGGAAGAGAGTGTGGAGCTGCTACTCTTTGCTCAGAGAAGCTTGAAAGGAGTGTAGAGCTGCTACTCTTTGCTCAGCTCAGAGAAGCTTGAAGGGAGTGTGGAGCTGCTACTCTTTGCTCAGAGAAGCTTGAAGAGACGTGAGGAAGTTTGGAGCTCTGTGGAGCTTGTGAGAAGTTCGAGAAGCTCCCAAACTTTTACATGGTAGCGGAGCCTTACGAGGTTCCAGGAAGAAATGGCGCAAGAAGGTGATGGTACGCCGCCGAGTGCCACTCCGACTCCAAGTGTGACAAACCCTTTCAGTCCAGGAGCAGTAAGCCCTTTGCAGCCCCTTGCCGCAAGCAGCAGCGGACCCCAAGTGTACCAAGTGCACACTCCTCCGAATGAAACAGCTTCAAGTGGAGCTCAGGTTCCTTTTTCTGGACACCAAGAGCTTGGGCCCATCATGGCGATGATGGCGCAAACTTTGCAAGCAGTGCAAGCTCAAACGCAAGCAGTAACCCAGTTGGCGAGTGTTCTTGCAAACCAGCAGCAGCAACAGCAGCAGCACCAACAGCAGCCGCAAGTGCCGCAGTTTGCAGCACCGCCTTCAGTTTCTGCACCTTTGGGAGCAGGAGAGAGGGTGGAAGGCGCTGGGAAGTTGGACATGAAGTGGTTACCTCCCATGCCTTTGCCTGGTTGGAAGGCTTGGAAGGACAGAATCACAGAGATTCATGAGTACAGCGTTTGGTTGGAAGCGTTCACCAACTGGGTGAGCGTGCTGCACAATGCTTTTGGGCCAGAGATACAAGAAGCCGTGTCTCGAGGGCCGATGGAAAGGCCTTTGACGCATGACCTGATGAACGCTGAACAGATCCAAAGGAGCCAAAGAATCTTGCACTTGTTGAGACAAGCATTTGCAGGATTTGGCAGAGTGGAAAGTGTTGCTTGCTTGCTTGACTCTGTCGGAGGAGCGCAGAGGGCAAGCGGGTATGAGCTTCTGAGAAGGATCACCAACGAGTTTTCCTTGCAAAGTAGGAACGAGGCTTTGCACTACCGAAACCAGCTGTTGTCGTACCAAGTTCCTCACGGGACGAATCTTTTGGAGACTGTTCGTTTGGTAGAAGTAGCCGTGAACAAGTACCACCGGATGCTTGAAGGTGGAGTCGGGCTGAGGATGCCTGATTTGAGAGTTCAAGAAGCCGACGTGTACTTGATCTATCTCAGGAATGTGCCGGCAGAAGTGAAAAAGTACGTGCAGCTGCATGCACGGAATGAGACAGTGAAAGGTGTCAAAGAGGCAATCGAGACCTACTACATCCGCACCCGCGTGATCGGCGATACTTCTTTCAAGCCAGATGGATTACATAGTCTTGGCGGAAAAGAGGGCAAAGGAGGTGGAAAAGGGTCGCCCAAGTGCTGGAACTGTGGCCGCAGTGGCCATGTGTCGAAAGACTGCTGGGATGCACAGCCTGAAGGGAAAGGAGGCAAAGAAAAACAAGGCAAAGGTGGGAAGAGCCAAGCGAAGGCCGAGAAGGCTGCTGCAGGAGGAGGAGGTGGTGCCTCTACGCCGCGGTCAGCAAACAAGTCCGGCACCAGATGCTGGAAATGTGGTGAAAAAGGCCACGTGGCAGTGGACTGCAAGAAGCCGAAGCAGGAGGGCAAGGGCAAAGGAAAGCAGAAGAAGGGCAAGCAACGCAGCCTTACTGAAGAAGAAGGGCAAAGTGAGGCTGAGCCTGAGGGTGAAACCATCATGGCCTTGAACAGTAGTGAGATTTCTGTGGTTGCTGAAAGGACTGGGGCGAGAATCGCCGGGGTTTGTAGTGTGAAGGGTCAGACGGAAGCGTGGCTAGTGGACTCAGGGGCCACTTCCCATGTGATGACCCGGGAAGCTCTGCGAAGATACGAAGTTGTTCGAGTCCATCATTCTGTTCCGAAGCTCTGGTCGGCTGCCGAAGAGCGGATACCGACGTACGGTCTAGTGGACCTTAGGGTCCAGTTTGGCAAGTCGCGTTTTGTAGTGACCGATGTTATCGTTGCAGAAGTTTCATTTTGCGTTTTGAGCTCTTTTGCTTTGGCCCAGCACGATTGGGTGACGCATTTGAGTCGGAAAGCAGCGGCCCTGACGAAGGCGCCAACTAAAGGCCAGGTACGTCAGAAGGTCTCCTTGAAGATGGAGGCCCGTGCGTGGTGGGCTGTTGCTCAGTTGAAGGATTCGGTGCCCGAGCACCCTGACTTGCCGGCTCTGTTAAGTGAGAGTGCGAGGGTCAGATCTGATGGAATGGAGATTGATGGGGGAATTCGGGAGCTTGTGAAACTGAAACCGGCCGCTGGCGCCCAGGACAAGGGTTGGAGTCTTGCTCATGAAGTGTCGCCTGGAGATCATGCTCATGAAGGTGTTCGTGATGTTCGGTCTGAAGATGATGCTCATGGTGCAACTGAAAAGAAAGCCAATAGAGAGAGGAGTGCGGTGAAGTCTATTTTGCGACGCAGCAGTACGTGTTTAGACCAGTCCATGCCTTTTCACTACATGATGCGCGTGATGCGGTCGGAGCCGCTGCGTGTGCTTGATGTTGAAGGCCTTCCCCCTGTGATGGGGCCTGTGACTCAGCCATCCAGGACAGGATGGACATGCCAGGATTCTCCTGATGATGCTCCTGATGTTCTTCTGGGACAATGCCCGCAAGCGTCCGGAGCCTCAACGTCTGCAGATGCTCTGTCAGACCTGTCTGCTGAAGTAGGGGCTGTCGCTGTGCGTGAGTCCTGCTTGCTGTCATGCAAGAGACAGGGTACTGCCATGTCGGAAAGGGGTAATTCTACAGTGACTGCGCCTAATCCAACTTTCTTTGATAGCCTGGCGCCGGAGATGTGCCGGGAGCCTGTTGACCTCAGACCAGGGTTCTCTTCAGGTTGCGGAGGTAGGAGTGAGTGCGCGAGTGATCTGCAAGGGGCAGGGCTGGGGGGTGGGGCTGAGAAGGCGGGAAGGTCGGTTTCGGGTAGTTTGTGTGCAGTGAGAGGGATTTTGCCAGCGAATGCTGTAGAACATGAACTGCGAGGATTGCCCCGCGTGGTGATCGATGAAGAGCCCCAAATCCCACCAACGCCCGGAATTCCCTCAAGTCCCTCAACTTCGGTGGAAGGGGAAGGAAGAAATCGAGAAGATTTGCCTCCTCAAGATGTGTTTGAAGATGATGTGGATCTAGACGGGGCGGCTTTGGATGCACACAGGGCGCGGGGTCATTTTCCTTTCATGCGGGAATGTGTGGAGTGCAGAGAGTGCAAAGGGATGATTCCTGCGAGATCCAGACGCGTCAAAGCTGCGGAAGAACATCTGGGGATAGGTGCAGATTTCGTTTTCTTCGGACGTTATGTGCGTATTGCTTTGTTTCTCGCCCTTGGAACAGGCATGATTTGTGCCTTTAGGGTTGAAGCCTCAGAGGCCTACAATGTCACGCAAACAGTACAGGCCTTCAAAGAGCTGGGAGGCACTGGTAGGTCCGTTGAGTTCCTCAGTGACTGTGATGACTACCTAGTCAAGCTGGTTCGGGATGCTTCAAAACGAGACACGTTTGGCTCAAAAGGGGTTATTTTTCGACCTGCGCCGGTTGGAAGGGCGCAATACAAGGGTCGGATTGAGCGTATGGTTCGGACCTTCAAAGAAGGTGTGAACGTGAACTGGGTACAGCTCGAAAAGGCCATAGAGGCAAAGATCTCTTATGAGGCCCCGCTAATGTCTAACATCGTGCGGTATGTTTCACGCTGCCAAAACATCCACAACAAGATGGGTGATTCAGGCATGTCGCCGCTGGATCGCTTGCGTGAGAAGTGTGAGTCGTCGGTGCCAACTACGTGGCCTTTCGGTGTGATTGGTTTTGCGAAGCCTTGTCATCCAAATCGCGTGCCCTACAGGGGAAAGCGGTTGGTGTCTTCTGTTTACCTGGGTCCGTGCGCTTCAGTTGGGTCTGGGTGTCTGTGTTTGCCCTTGGAGGGTGACTATGAAAGTCCCCGTTGTGTTGATGAGTTCTCGGTGTTTCGGCCGTCTGTTCCTCTCACTTGGTCTAGAGCCGGAATTGAGCCATTGGCGATCCCACGTCCTGTCCAAACTGCTTCTGAGGGACTGGGTGAGGAAAAAGAGCAAAACGCAACCGGGGGACCCGGATTACTTAAGCGTAGGCGCAGCGGCCCCACTCTAGAGTCAACCTCAAGACCCGTGCCCGAAGTGACCTGTGTGCCAGAAGTAGAGATGCCTGATATTGAAGATCTTGCTGTTCCACCTAAACCTGCGAACCTAGAAGAAGACGCAGAAGATGAGCCAATGTATTCTCCTTCACTGGTCCCTGAAGGGGACCCCTCAGATCTCCCACCCCTCGGTTTGACCGAGGCGGGGACGATTGAGTACGAGAAGCCGGGAGCTATGGATGTCGATGGGAGCTTGTTCTCAAATTTCGGTGTTAGGGGTGAACCTTTGGGGCCGGAATATATGGAGGAGTTTGCGTTAAAATTTGGTAGTTTGTTGACGGAGCCCAATGACGATGAAACTGCGTTGAAGTATTGGTGGGATGAGCAACTGCATGCTTTTTTGTCGAAACATGATACCTGGCAGTTACATGAAAGTGTTCGGGGGAGCACGGTGCATGATGGGAGAAGTTTTGAGATGATTTTTGGGGGCAAGAAGATTGAAGTGCTTGTTCCTGTGCGCGCGTGGGATGAAATGACGGGTGTCCAATTGGATCGGGACCAGCTTGAAGTGGGCCTCCGAACGGAAATGCAAGCCCTTGAAAAAACTGCGGGTGGGAACTTCCTTGGTAGACTCTGACGCCGTTCAGCTGGCCAAGGATAAAGGAATCCCCATCTTGTCCAGTCGCTGGGTGCTGACGCAGAAAACTGCGGACATCTGCAGATGTCGTTTGGTCGTGAAAGATTTTAAAGCAAAAGGCGAATCAGCACTGTATGAAGGTTGGTACAGCCCAACGTCAAGTGTTGAAGCCCTCAGGATAGCAGTAGCTATTGCGTCCCAACGCGGGTACTGCTTAGGAACACTTGATATTAGTACCGCTTTCATGTTTGCGAGCTTAGATGAAGGGGACACTGTTTTGGTTCGCCTTCCGACAAACATCCTGCATCGAAAGCACAGGGTTGTGACATCTTTGAAAAAGGCCATGAACGGTCTCAGAAAGGCGCCGCTTTTGTGGTTCAAAGAAGTCAAAGGGTGTTTGTATGAGGGAGGTTTTTCTGACACGTTTGAGAGCACCGTTTTCCGGAGAGTTGAAAAGAATGGAGAACTCACCTTGATTGTGCTGTATGTTGATGACGTTTTGATTGTGGCCAACTCTGAAGGCGTTGTGATTGAAGTTTTTCAGCTTTTTGAGCGTAGATACAAAGTCAAAAGAACTGGCCTGCTCAGAACGTGCGAAGTTGGGAGCATCAAGTTTTTGGGGCGAGTTGTGTACCGGGACGTGCCAGCGGGCAAGCTCAAACTAGGTTTGTGCACGAGTTACGCTGAAGGGGTGTTCGCAGAGTGGCCAGAGAAATTGAAGCCGACTGACTCGTTGCCTAGCTTGGAGCGCCTTTTCAAAGACACGGAGCTCAAAGGGCTGGAAGAGTTGACAGAGGCCGCGAAGTCAAGGTTCCGGAGAACTCTGGGCCAACTTGCATGGATAGCAGTCACTCGTGGCGATTTAGCTTTCCCGGTATCCTTTCTGTCTCGCTTTCAGTCAGCGCCAAGTCCGGCGGCGGAGTCTTGTCTTCGCGCGGTGTTGAAATGGTTCCGGTCACGAATGACTGTTGTCCAAGAGTTTCCGGCAGAGGAGTCCAGGCCAGAAGTTTTGTCTGCTGGATGCCATAAGGTCTTGGCGTATGTGGACTCATCGTGGTCTGATCCGTCGATGTCGGGGTGTTTGATTATGTGGTTCGGGTGTTTGGTCCGGTCGTTTAGTCGGAAACAAGAAGTTCCAGCGTTGAGTTCACCAGAATCGGAGCTCATGGGGCTTGTTGAGGCTCTTAAGGAGAGTCTGTCAGTGGCCATTTTGGCAGAGTCTGTGCTGTATGGCATTCCTATGGAGAGCCCAGGGAGACCCTCTAATGAGTTTTCTAGTTTCGCTATTGAGTTGTATACTGACAATCGTAGCGCACAGTCGATTGCTCAAATGGTGGGCCTATTACGCAGAGTGAGACATTTACAGTTAAGGGCGAGCTTCTTACAGTACTGTGTTCAGAAAGGCCTCGCGGTAGTCTTCTGGATTGCTGGGGTCACGCATGGAGCAGATGGACTGACGAAGACTCCAACGAGAGAGATGTTGGTGAACTTGTTCCAAACTGCAGGGTTGTTGTTGGTGGAAAGATTGGAAGTGGAAAGTAGAGAGTCTGCTGAAGCAGGGCTCTCCGACAGATCTGTGGAGTGGGAAGCCGCCCAGGCATTGCAGACCCAGAACTTGAATCTGGAAGGCGTGGTGATGCTTGAAACTGCGGTGAAGTGCCCTTACCAGATGCCGTTGCCTGCTAGGATCAGGAAGGTGTGTTTTGACAGGAGTGTTGATGTGATCCTGTTTTGACGTCAGTTGCGCCGATCTTGAGATTTGTAAGTTGGGCATGAGCGCTGCCAGAGACTTGTAAGCAGTGCTGGCTTGCATAGCCACCATGTTCATGGGGGGGTGTGAAAAAGTTGATGCCCATAGTGGCTATCAGCACCTTTCCAAACGTTACCAAAGTGTTTGAAGAGTTTCGGGAGCGAATGCTTGGTGTTTGGTTTGCAGTGCAGCAGCAGAGCTTTCCTTTAATTTGTTTTTTTAATTTGTTTTGTATGCATGGCCAGAGTTTTTTGCTTTTGTGAGGAGATGCTTGTTTTAGCAAGCATGAGGCTTGAGTCAGAAGCTTCACGTCGCACGTAGAAGATTTGTAAGTGCTTGACGTTGTTGAATAGGCTCGAGAAGTAGTTTGGACGGGTTGTCTTGCTGGCAGCCAACGTTTCACTCAACAACCAGCTTGAACAGCAGCTGAAGCAAAGAAGAGTGTGGTGCCACTCTTTGCTCAAAGACCCTGAAGAGAGTGGGAAGCTGCTACTCTTTGCTCAGAGAAGCCTGAAGAGAGTGTGGAGCTGCTACTCTTTGCTCAGAGAGGCCTGAAGAGAGTGTGGAGCTGCTACTCTTTGCTCAGAGAAGCCTGAAAAGAGTGTGGAGCTGCTACTCTTTGCTCAGAGAAGCCTGAAGAGAGTGTGGAGCTGTTACTCTTTGCTCAGAGAAGCCGGAAGAGAGTGTGGAGCTGCTACTCTTTGCTCAGAGAAGCCGGAAGAGAGTGTGGAGCTGCTACTCTTTGCTCAGAGAAGCTTGAAAGGAGTGTAGAGCTGCTACTCTTTGCTCAGCTCAGAGAAGCCTGAAGGGAGTGTGGAGCTGCTACTCTTTGCTCAGAGAAGCTTGAAGAGACGTGAGGAAGTTTGGAGCTCTGTGGAGCTTGTCAGAAGTTCGAGAAGCTACCAAACTTTTACAAAAACAAAATGGATCAAAAGACAAAGAAGTTGGATTGTTGTGCTTCGTTGTGTTCGTTTCTTGTGCTTTCTTACAGCGATCTGTTTCACACCGGGTTGCAAGACCCATAAGAACGGACTGTGCCACTGATGAAGCAAAGAACGTCCGCATTTGAAAGAACTTTGCTTGCATGCTCTCTCGCTCTCGCGCTCTCTCGCTCTCTCTCTCTCTCTCTCGCTCTCTCTCTCTCTCTCTCTCTCTCTCTCTCTCTCTCTCTCTCTCTCTCTCTCTCTCTCTCTCTCTCTCTCTCTCTCTCTCTCTCTCTCTCTCTCTCTCTCGGCATGGGGAAGACCCCGCACTGGCGCGCCCGCTCCCGCGTTCATCAATCTACTATCTTAGACTGTCTCACGCTCTACGACCACACTCCGACCCGACAAGTCTAACACATGTACGACGACGACCAAACTCAAACCAAAGTGCCCTCCATTAACCTTGCCGAAGTCCCCCACAAGTCCAACACATGTACAACGACCCCAAGTTCGCGAGCCTCCCCATCCAAATTCTTGGAGTTGGCTCACTGGTGAGACCCTTCGGCCCTTAAGTCTCCACCAAACATGGTCATGCACTCATATTCCCTCAGCTCCGCGATGTTCCCATCTTTTTCCAGCGTTTTCCAGTTCCGTTTTTTTCCTCGCTGGACCCGTCGCGCCCACACATTCTCTCTGCCTCCGCTCCAACCGGTTCGGACCGTGTC